>APFE030684749.1:48631-74881 GCA_000404065.3 Pinus taeda | reverse complement strand
ATATATATATTTTTAAAAAATCGCTCCCGGATTCGCTCCCAAACCGGGAGCTTCTGAAAATGGTCGCTCTCGCTCCCACTTCCACTCCCGCTCCCCGCTTCCGCTCCCGCTCCCAAGTAACATAGCCTAGGCATCATCCCACCAACAAGGACTACCATCCCTCGCACCTCATCCTCACCTAACAACTCAAGTTGTCCAGCTAAAGAAGAAACATGCAACTCCCTCTCAGTCGCCTCCCCAAGTGTGAACCTAGGTGTGGAACATATGCTACCTTGACAATCAACCACGCCATCCCTAAACCTGTATCTGTCAACTCATGTGCATACCAAGTGTTTCAACTAGAGAGTCTCCTCTTGGCTCATAACATGCGATGTCTCCTTTAACTACCTAGGGTGAGCCTCCCATGCCCTCCTACCCAAATGGAGAGTGTCACAAGGCAACAACCAAACACTCTGCGACTATAAGCAACACTAGAGGATGATGGGTGGGTATGACCAAAAGGGTACGATCAAGAATCTTCTGGACGACCTTCTCTCCACCTCGGATCTACTAACAACCACCTCGAAGCCCTGTCTGCACTAAACATGGTGTCCCCATATGCTCAACAATGTCCTCATTGATCCTAGGTGAGCTACATCCAATGGTACACCTAATGCCCCTGTCCATAAGCCTCCTTGGTGGGAACGCTCCAAGAGCCCGCACGCCACACCATGTGTCACTGCATACCACCAAGCAACACTGCACTCCTTGACATGCCATTGTATGCCAGAACCTGTCCATGTACACCACTGGATACCCCCGACCATGGCTATACCATCCTGTATCCTGACTATGTCACTACACCAATCACTCCTCGCATGTACTCAATGCGATGTGAGGCACTCCCACTCCACATTGTAGTCCAACACACTACGACACACCATCATGCATCTATCTCCATGCCCACCTGTAGACCACTGCTCAATTCTAGATGCTCCCACACATCCCTGGATATGATGGCCTAAAGTTGTGTCTCTACGTGTCAGCCCACACTTGACCGTATCATCACCTCCATCGTCATATCATCATACCCTTTGGTGAATGGATCTCCCCTCCAAATCCTCCCTAAGGGACCCAAGAAGTGAATCGCCCCAAGTGTCAGTAGAGATGCCACCATTTCTCTGCTCCTCTGTGTCCTTTGTGCCCCACACAAATGCGAAGAATCCCCAGCTCCATACAAGGCACTGTCTAGTGGTCTGCCAATGCCATTTTCTCCGACAAACTCTTGCCAGAGTATGTTGTTCATCCTAAGACCCTGTGTACAATTGTCATACCAAGACAACCCAAGGAGTTTGCGCAAAAACTGGTTGGCCACTACTGCTGACCCAACCTCCCCGAGTGAATGTGCATGCTCAACTGCTAGGTCAATGTTGATTTGTGGTAGCATCGAATGTACTCTAGCCATGAAAATTGGTGGAGAGGCGAAAGCACATGAGATCTCCAAAACCTTGAAATCGTTTGGATAAATTCTACCCAGATGAGGAGATATTAAAACAATTAATATTTTTAATAGGGTCCTAAGTATAAACTTAGGAAAATTAAAATATTAATGTGTATTAATATAATTTTGGGTTAGAATATTCCAAGAGACAAGAATCAAGCCAAATCTAATCTTAGCCATTGATTAAGGACTTAATCTCGGCTATTGAAGACTCAACAGGAAAAGTATAAGAGGAGGCTTGAGGGTCAGTTGGAGATGCACCAAATTGATCAATCAGTTCAATTTTTTGGAGTGGGGTTTGCTGAAAGAATCGAACTAGTGATCTGTTGTAGTGAGGGGAAGTTCAGCAGAAGGTTGAGAATACATAGCAGAGGGGCAGAGATAGTGCCAGAGAGACAACACAAAGCTTTGAAAGGCTGACACAAAGGCAACTGGGACTGACGCAGTGGTTGAGGAGGCCAGCGTGGGTGACGCAGAGGGAGAAAGGGCTGACGGAGAGGCAGCAATAGCTGCGCAAAGGTTAGCGTAGCTGACACAAGGCCAAGAGGCAATGCTAGAGATTTTTCGTGGGGTAGACTGGAGTTGAGAGGGTGACGCAGTCCTTAGAGAGTGACGCAGAGCAGTGGAGAACCATGGAAAAGCTTTCGTTGCCCAGCTAAGGAGCTACATAGTTGTTGTGGGATCGATCATCTGGTGGTTGATCAGCCAAAATATCTGTCTCCGATGAGAGGTACTTCTGCCAAGGAAATTCTCTGAAGGGTGAATCATTTTTGGCACCCTAGTTGTATTCAGAAACTACATAATAATAAAACCCTCATATCCGCTACAGCGGTTTTCTTGCTTTGGGTTTTTTGGGGACGATTGTCCAAAAATAACAGTGTCCCTTGTGTGATTGTCTCAGTTACTTCAGTTGTTGATCTGTATATGTGTTGAGGTTGCATTTGTGTTTATTTCGGTATTTATATTTATAAATAACTTGTTAATGGAAAGAACAAGTAGGAGATAATAAAGCAGATAATGCAGTAGGAATTTCTGAAGTGTCAGGCTTAGAAATTTCAACATGGTATTAGAGCGTTGCAGATCACAGGAGAACTGAAGGCACTAGTAGTAATCTAAAGAATTTGCAGCAGTGGCAGCGATCCCGAGAGACAACGTTGTTCCAGAGCAGAAGAAGCTAGAAAGCAAGTGATGTAGAGCCTGCGTCTTCATTTCAACCCAGGAGGAGGGTCAACACAAAGGCAGAGAGGGGGAGACAGACCTACAAAATGCTTGGCCATATTTCTCTGCCAGGAAGGATTGACGTTGTGGCTAGGAGGTGTAGATTCAGCCTATTGACCCTGCCGCCTACATCTACCTACAAGTCAGTGAGAAAAGCCTTCATCCCCACAAGGTGTGGCTGGTGGCAGAGAACTCAGAGAAGGGGTTGTCACACTAATCCCAATTCTCTCTGTTTGAGCTATCTCCTAGGTTAGCTAAGGGGGGTGGTCCCTAATGAAAAGTTAAGTTAAAAGATGTCAGTTTCTAAGAGAGTGTTATAGTGAAAATGGATTACTTTTAAAGATTTATGAACAAATATGAAGTGAGAAATTTGAAATAACAATGTCAATCATTAATATGACAAAAACCATAAAAATAGTGTGTTATAAGGAATTTTCTCAACAATTTAAAAATATATTTGCTCAAAGTAAAATGCAATGCTCTCAAAAGAGAAAACAAAGTAACCCTAAAATGTAAACAAAAATTGTTAGCACAAGATATGTAAAATACGAAATGTTTTTGAGATAATACTCTTTATAAATCAAAACATGTGAAACATATCTTTCCAAAACCCAAAAATTAGTAATTAACTTGGAAATGTAAAAGAAAGGAAATGCTAAACCAAGACATCAATATGCATTTAGAGTTGAAGCATGAAAAGAAAACACTTGTTTGAAAGGATTACAATACTTGCTTTTGGAATAGACTTTGCATATGAAAACTCAAACCATCAAGTGACAAGTAAAGTAAATGTAATGGAAAGTGCTTTTAGTTAATTTTATCAATTATCTCTACAACAAGATTATAATTTAACTCCTCAATCCTCATACGTCACCCGTGCTCAAAAATATGGATCTCACAGTGAGGAGTCAATAGAGAAGTAGAGGATCCTTAAGATGTCTACTTCAACCAACTTATGTTGGAGATATAATTTTAATGAGCCTTGGGACCTTCCTATACTAAAATGCCTAGATGAAACACAAAGTGTATTGATTCCCCACATTAAAATAATGTTACATGCAAATGCTTCAAAGAGATTGATTTGCAATGCTTGAAAATGAAATAGTGTTCAACATAAGTTACAATTATAACTTCAACTGGAGGAATAAAATTAGCTTACAAGTGTTGCATGTGTCTCATCAATGAATTAAAATGATACAAGGAATTTGCTTGAAAGTAAAATTTGTTTCAAATAGGCAATGACAATGAATTGCTCCAATATTCAAGATAACAATGTAGCAGAAAAATGAAATATGTATTCAAGTGTTCATGAAACAATTTACCAAGGTAAATGGAAACGAATCAAAGTTTGTTAGGAATATAAAATGCTTGCACGTAAAAGATGAATGGCCCAAATTAAAGTGTAAGCTTGTAGCTTCAAGCAACAATGATATAGAGAATGCAAAGCTCAAATGAAATTGTAACAAACTTTAACTTAATGAAATGTGATAGTGACGTTGTGTTAATTCCCAATTAAAACATGCATGTAAGTGAATGAAATATGAAAGCTTAAACCATGCAAATGTCAATCCACCCAAGAGAAGTCTCCCTCTAAATGGGGAGATAAGATACCATGGGAGAAATCTCAAACTCCCACAAGCAAATAAGATCTTTTATTAATATTACAATGAGAAGAGGACCCTTCAAAGTCCTCAACTAAACTTCATGGAGAGTCCTCACAATAATTGCTTGAAACTTGGACACTAGACCTCCTTTCTTGAGAAAGTAGTGATAAGATCTCACAAAACTTATGCAAGGGAAACAAGGTATGAGTTTCCTCCAAATGCCTACGACTTAGAGAGGAAAATGGGCAGCCCTCTTGTGAACTCGACTTGGCCAAAATAAGCTTCAAAAGGGCTCACGACATCCTTGGAAATCGAACTCCCAACATTTGCCAAAGGTTTTGCAAACACTTGTTATATTTGTGGGAGGTTGCTCTTCAAAATCTGTCACACAAGAGTTGGCAAACAATCCAAATAATAACTGCAAAATAAGTTAAGTATTAGTGAAAAAATCAACAAGATAAAATGTATATGTACAATTATAATTCACAAAAGGCTAAGCTAAAGAGTGAGAGTAAACTCTCGTCTTTGCTTAGCCATCTTCAAGCTCTTAAATAGCAAATGAAAGAAATGAAGTACAATGTTGTTTAAAAGAGATTTAAATTTAGAAGGTCTCGGCTTATGTACAAGCTATGTGCCAAAACCCCTGCAAAACCACTTTGTAAGATGAGTCTATGAAGGCTCAAAGAACACATGAAAGCACTTTTAAGAATGTATCAAGGGTGGGTTGATCTATCCAAAGACTTCCCCTCATTCCTGATTCTGTGATCCCAACAAGATGTTCCCTCTACAAAACTTCAATCAAGAATTAATTCCAATATAGATTTAGAAATAAACAATGATAAGAAACTCTAGAGATTTATTTAAAACCAACTAGAGCATTCTATACCTAAAACGTACTTCTAAATCAAATGTCAATGCAAGATAGCTCTACATTAACAAATCTACAAGAGCATATGGAAACAAATTAGATCAAAGCATAAATAAAAAGAATTATACCAATGATCAACAATTCGTTACTCTCCCAAAGGAGGAACACTTCATGAATGAAACCCCAAAGTCTTTATTAATATTTTTGAAAGTGTACAAGACACCAACACTTCTGCAAGCACAATAGCTAGTAGCAATATGAGAGCCCATGGCTCTATTATAGAGAGAGTTGGGAGCAAATCCCAATGAAGAATGACAATGACAAATCGCATTGGAGCAAATCTCAATGCAAAAGTGATTAAACAAGTGGCATGATGTGACAATCTCAAAGAAAAATTCGAATTTGTTGAATGGAGCTCCAATGCCAAGTGTAAAAATCGAATTCTGGCAAGTGGTCATCATTTTCTTCTTCCCTAATGTGTTAAATTCTAATTTTATGATAGAATGGCAAGTGTATCTGGGTGGTAACCCATGTGGGGACAATTTCCCACAAAAATCTCCAAATATTCTCCCAAATCCTTCCAAATGTGCATTAACTTCACAAATTCGAATTTCCAAGTAAGCAGTGTTCTCCTTTAATGCCAAAAATTCGATTTTATTTAAGCCCATATCATTTCCTTGATTTTAGGAGTCCACATCACCTTTGGACTTCACTTTAACTCCCTCATAATTTTCCATTTCATTTCCACAACATTTAGCATGTGTGGATATTTATTTTTCTCCATTTATTAGATTTCCCATTAAACTTGGGAAAAATGGGTTTTGAGGGTTCAAAACACATTATTAACCCATCAAAGTGTGTCATAGTAGAAAGTTGAGGGTGAGAGGTGCAAATTTCATTACTCACACCCCGTACAACTTCTCTAAACATCACTTATTACATTACAAGTATAATTTTATTAAAAATTTCCGCAATGCAGAAAATAAATAAATAAAAAAATATAAATAAATAAAAGCTAAACTAAACTACCTAGACCTAACCAAATTCCACGAAATTTTTTGTGTGATCTAGTATGGTAATAAACATCGACTCTAGACACTAAAATGTGTTAGGGGCTCAACCTTCAAACTGTCACCTCGGCTTTGGGGTAAAATGTGAGTGAAAAAACCCAGAAAATTATCTGCCTCTGAAAAAGAAGGGATAATTAACCAGATAAAAAAAACATTCCAAGGTGTACTCATTTTCTGATCAAGTCCCAACATCCTAGGTCTGTTACAAACTCAAAAACTCATCATTACTAATATCACTTATTACAATTCCTCGCAGGGTGTGGAATCTGGGTACAAGAAAGATGATGAGATGATAGAAGTAGAGTTATAAAATTTTGTTGACTAATGATATCTAATGGTACAAGTGTTTTCTGGATCATCCTTGGGCATGGAGTATTCATATAATCATCAGGTGCCACTCCTGTGGTCAACACAGTTATTGTCAGGATTGCGCAGAGCCTAAAAGGCTTAATTTCTTCAGTTGTTGGGGCTTGGGGAGCTGTGGGCAGATTGTGATTTGAGGAACTGATGGGACGTTGTTTCTGTTGAAGCAGAACAATGTCTATTAAGACGAAACCAAGGTAGAGGGAGTCGCTACCTTGACGGATTTCTAGCCAAGAAATCTAGATCCAAGTTGCAGTTGTAAGGAGGATTTTAGAGGGGTTGTTTTATAGCTGGCCAAAGGATTTCTAGGAGGGAAATCAGAACTCAGAGGAAGTCCAGAAGAGGAGCTAAAATGGTAGTGAACGGACTGAGGGATCAAAACAGGTTGGACGAGACTTCCAATTTTGTCATCTGGAAGGCCAAGATCCTGGCAATCTTGGATCGACATCACATCAAGGACTTTGCCTTGAGAACTGTGGCTATCCCAGTTGACCCAACTGAGAATGAGAAGTATGAGGATGCAATGGTGAGGGCAAAGTGCATGATCCTAGACGGGGTCAAAGATCATGTCATACCACATATTGTTAAAAAGAACACATCAAAGGAGATGTGGGACACCCTGACCACCTTATACCAAGGCTCTTTCGTGCAACAAAAGATGCTACTAGAAAATCAACTGCGGTTGTATCAGATGCAAAAGCGAGAGCATATAGATCCATTCCTTCTCAGGTTACAGGAGGTTCACGACCAGCTTACTTTCATGGGTTTTACGTCGGATTCAGAATTTATGGTCAATATTGCCCTGAATGTAGTCTCCAAGTGGGAGACATTTATCCAAAGTATTTTGGGCGGGGCTACTCTTCCCGGTTGGGAGGAGATATGGGTAGCTCTTCGCCAAGAAGAGATCAGGAGGATAACTAAGGCGGGGATTAGTGGCAATGGAGGTCGAATCAAGAAAGAGGAGGAGGAGGATGCAGCTCTAGCATCTGCGGGACAATAAGGGAAGAGGAAGAAGAAGGACATCTCCAAGGTGAAGTGCTTCCATTGTGGGGAGGTGGGATGTTATGCATCCCAGTGTCCGAGGAAGAAATACAAGGGAGAGGCTTCCGATTCAAAGGCAGCAACAACTAAGGCGGAGAAAGAGGCCGAAACTAATGATGATTGTGCCATGAGTGCTCATGCACCTCTAGAGAAGAGGTGGGGAGACATTGATTTGTAGTCAGGAGGACTACACACCAGGAGCAGGATCCTTGAGGTTCCCAAACTCTTCAATCATATCCGGCTACGAGAGCCCTTAACGACAGTAGCAGGATGACAGAGGTCGAGTGGAGCAAAGTGTAGTGGAGCAGAAAGGCAGTGCTTGGGTGCAGAAAGCTAAGGCAGCGCAGTAGAGGTTGCAGCCTTGCGAGAGGCACATAGGTGTACGCAACAACACAATGGTATCAAAGGGAGCACAGAATAGAAGTAGACACAGCTTCAGCTTCACAAGACTTCTAGACTAACTGGGATGTCAGTATTTGGGAGAAGTCAGTTATCTACTTCTTGGTAACTGAGTTGCAGCGCAGCAGTTAGCAATGGCAGTGCTAGGGGCAACATGGGCAGCATATTGAGAGGGAGTTGCAGTATAGATGTAGCTGCGACAGTTGCAGTACTACAGGAAGCAATAGTGCAGATGATGTGAGGCAGCAGGCCAAGCATCAGCACAGGTACCGGTGCTAAGGATCAGTGTGATGTTTCAGTGATGGAGCATTACTAGAGCACATTCCTCACTAAGAGGGAGTGTTGATTTGTGGTAGCATCGGATGTGCTCTATCCATGAAAATTTGTAGAGAGGATAAAGCACATGAGATCTCCAAAACCTAGAAATCGTTTGGAGAAATTCTACCCGGATGAGGAGATATTAAAATAATTAATATTTTTAATGGGTTCCTAAGTATAAACTTAGGAAAATTAAAATATTAATGTATATCAATATAATTTTGGGTTAGAAGGTTCCAAGAGATGAGGATCAAGCCAAATTCAATCTTAACTGTTGATTAGGGACTTAATCTTGGTCATTGAAGACTCAACAGGAAAAGTATAAGAGGAGGCTTGAGGGTCAGTTGGAGATACACCAAATTGATCAGTCAGTTCGATTTTCTGGAGTGGGCTTTGCTGAGAGAATCAAACCAGTGATCTGTTGTAGTGAGGGGCAGTTCGACAGAAGACTGAGAATACATAGCAGAGATAGTGCCAGAGAGAGCATAGAGCCTGGGAAGGTTGATGTAGAGGCAGTTGGGACTGACACAGTGGCTGAGGAGGCCAGTGTGGGTGACGCAGAGGCAATAATAGTTGCACAGAGGCTAGGAGAGCTGACGTAGGGTCAAGAGGTAGCGCTGGAGAATTTTCGTGGGGTAGACTAGAGCTGAGAGGGTGACGCAGTCCCTGGAGAGTGACACAGAGCAGTGGAGAAGCTTGGAACAGCTTTCGCTGTCCAACGAAGGAGCTGCCGTAGTTGTTGTGGGATCAATCATATGGTGGTTGATCAGCCAGAATATCTGTCTCCAAGGAGAGGTACTTCTGCTAAGGAAATTCTCTGAAGGGTGAGCCATTTCTGGCACCCTAGTTGTATTCAGAAATTGCATAATAGTAAAACCCTCATATCTGCTGCACTGGCTTTCCCGCATTGGGATTTTCTGGGGACGATTGTCCAAAAATAATGGTGTCCCTTGTGTGATTGTCTCAATTATTTCAGTTGTTGATATGTATATGCATTGAGGTTGCATTTGTGTTTATTTCGATATTTATGTTTATAAATAACTTGTTAGTGGAAAGAACAAGTAGGAGATAATAAACCAGATAATGCAGTAGGTATTTTTGACGTGTCAGACGTAGAAATTTCAACAGTCAACTATACCATCCATGTCGTAGTCAACTGGTATACCTGGGAAATGATTGGTGGTCCCTCCCAGATCCCAATGCCAATCTGGGATTCTGGCATCCTCAGTGCCTGGAAACTCCTGCTGACCTACACTCGGGTCCACTACCATCTCCATAGCCCACTCCACTGGGTACCAACTCAGAATCTCTCATCATCCAATCCCAAGAGAGAGATCGAATGCACAAACTCCCGCACATAAAACAATCCCAACATGCTGATGTTGCACCTTGTGCAACTCAGGTCATCTCATCTCACTGTCCTGGTCAACACACGAAATATGACTAAGTAGCTCTATCTCTCTCTGTCCAATGGAAAAGGCAACCTAATAGTGCTACCAACCCTGTTTATGTATGCTCGAAGAGGGTTTCTCTCACGCTCCAATGTGCACTCTAGTTGCACCAATAGGGAATCCAACCGCTCCCCAACGTGAGTCAATTTGGCCATGGACTCAACACAAACCGCTTTCTTGCCCTTCAGCTCCTCATTCTACTGCAGAATAGCCTCTCGCACTAATGCGACCTTCCTTTTTAATGCTAGAAGGTCAGCCTGAAACTGATGGAATTGTCGTGGGCATCTATCACTTGTAAACTCAATCACAACTCTAGATACCTCAACAACTATTGGCATCTCGTCCATGGGTGGCATCTCATCAACAGATGGCTCTATGGGTGTAGGCCCTCTCCTCTCCACCAAGGTATCAACTAGGGCTATCAAAGAGGTCTCTAACAATGGTGACCTCTGCACCCCACCAGATATATCGATGTGCTCCTCACCATCCTGTGGGCCCTCAACATCATGCTCAACCACCTCCTCAGGCTACAGATATCTAAGGCCAGGTCTCCACCAACAAAATCACCTTGTGGTCTCACCCTCTAATTGTCCCTGATGTGTTTTCTCCTATTAAGGAGATCTGGTGTCGTGAGTTTGTCAACTTACCCCACATGGTGTAATTGGTGACATCCCCATGGTCTGTGTACCTCTAGTGTCTCTGATGAATAGATAAAGATGGGTCTCGTCTGTCACACTCCTCAACTAAGCTAACCTCTCATCATCCCAACAGTTTCCACCCCAGAATTTCTGCATACTAGATTTTCCTTGAGCCATGAGTTTGTCTTCCATGACCTTACTAGTTTCCCACAGTTGGGCCAAGATCATGCTCTAATACCATTGTAATGTTCCAAATTGAAATTTATAGCTAATAATGGACACGTGAACTAGGCTATAGCAAATCAAGATCACTAAGAAATTGGGCAAATAAGCTGAGCCATTTTATTAAATTATGAGTTGTAAAGAGTACTAAAGAATACATGTAGCATGCTAGCAAGGAACAAGTGAACTTGGGCTTGTATAAGCAAGCTAGAGCAACCCCAATGTAAGAGATAACCCCAAGAGTTAGGAAACTTCGACCCAATATCCTTTTGTGTAGACCCAAAAATTGGTAATTGTTGTTGCATTGAAAATGTTGAGAATGGCCCTCTGTGGTGCTCGAAATTGCCTAAAAATGCAGCTGTAGCTTCTCCCAAAAATACTCAACCAAACCCATAAAGGAATCTGCCCCAAACCAACCACCCACAAAATGGTGTAATTATTGACTGAATAATAAAGCGTACTGCTGAACAAAATGGGATATGCTAGCCTGAAAACTGCTTAGGAAATTCTGCAAATTTAACCCTGGACTCCTCTCAACAAACCCACAAAAACCCAGAAGAGGTTTGGTCTGATTCTGACCCTCGAAATTTGGCCCCAAATACTATGTCCTCCTCCAATAGTTGGGATATATGGCCTACTTGTAAACTCCTAGAAAAGCCCTCCAATCACTCCCAAAATGCTGAGTTATACTGCCCCAAGGTTCTCCTTATTTCTTTCGGCAAATTATAGCTCCCAAACTCGTCCCAGGAACTCCCACATATGCCTAGTGAGTAGCTTCTGCGCTGGCCTTGGATGCTCCAAATCGTGCTACCTTCAAGCAGCAATCTCCTGCTCCCAAACTTCTCCAAAAGGATAATAACCCACTGAAGCTCCTATGCCAAAATTCTTCCGGCAATTGCTTCCCGAAAGACCACCGACATGACCCAAGTGTATCCTCTCTTGCGTCCTCCTCGAATACGCACTAGTTGAGTGAGTGGCTGAATGTTTGGGTCTGAATCCCTCCAACTCCTCTCCAAAGTGGTACGATTTGACCTCCCTAGGGTGGCATTCGAAGTCCACCAAAAGAAGGGTGAGTTCTCTCCTTGGAGAACTCTGTGCTAAGTAGCACCCATGACCCAGCTAAATAGCTTGAACAACAAAGAAAATAGATGAATGAACAAAAGAGCTCCATAGCTTCTATGCTTCTTCTAATATATAATTTCTTCTTGCCTCCTCATCTGGGTCCCTCCATCCAATATTTCAACCTCCTTCCCTTAGCAATTCGATTTTCCTAAGGGGTTCAAATTCCCCTTTTTGGGTGGCCCCACATCCCACTATAGATTTAATCTTTCATTTTTCTCTAATGTTGGTGGCCTCCATCTCTCAAAAAATTAAGTGGGGACTCCCTCCACCCTATTTTCCTAAGTTTATATGCCAAAGTATTTCCCAACACCCAATTGCAAAAATAGAAATTCGTCTTAGCCAAATTAATTTAATTGGGGACATTATAGGGACCCATGAAGGAGGGAAAATGGAGGTAAATAGGCTCCACAAAATCTATAAAAGGAAAACAACACTCCTCATTTGATCATCTTTGGCATATCACATTTCTTCTTAGTTGCTCGAGTTGCTTAGCCGGGTCACTTGTTGTTTAGCAAGTGTTTTCCATGTGGAGAACTCACCCTTCCTTGAGGGGACTTCGAGTGCCACCCCAGAGAAATTCATCCATATTCTTTTGGAGGAGATTTTTAGTGTGGTTTCCAGCATTTGGATTCAGTAACTTCAGGTGGTGCATATTTCTGGAGAACGTAGTGGGAGAAACCGAGTTGTGATTTTGATGTTCTTCAGGGGAGCTATTGCTGGGAGAAATTCCAGAAGGGAAGCTCTAGTGTTTTGTTGTCATTTGGGTGAGATTTTGGGCTAGAGGAGAGAGCTATTAGTCAATGGAGATTTCACACTTCCTGGGCTAGCACAGAAGGATGATATTGGGCACACGTGGGAGGTGGAGGCTCAACCATTGAGGCTGATCCTTGTCGGGAGAGATAACAAAAACATTAGTGGAGGTGATTGTTAATTTTACGGAGTGTTTGAGGGGGATTTTGTTGGTGCATTGGCAGGTTGGGTGCTTCAACAGTTTTGGAAGGCGTAGGGCCTTTTGGGGGTCGATTTTGGGAGGTCCAAACCAAGCCAAACCATTTCTAGGTTGGGTTTTGGTTGAGGAGCTTGGGGTTAATTTTGCAGAATTTTCTGAGCATCGGAGGTGGAGTTTCCAGTAGACAATGCAGATTGCTTGGCAGCACAGAGCATCATTGGAGCAGTTTTTGTTAGCATTTGGGCTTATTGTTTTATCACTTGGGCTTTGTCACACTTTCCATTGAGGCAAACCCAAGTGCACCCCTTCGACACTATTGTACTTGCTCCAACTATTAATAAAATGGCTCAGTTGGTTCTTACTTCTTGAGTTTTTATGAGTATTTGTTGAATGTTTGAAATTTTTGGTGTTGTATTTGTTTTTACCTTGCATATCATTATTTTTCCTTGTTTGGAACATTACAATGGTATTAAATCTCATAACTTGGCTCAGCCATGGGGGATTTTCATATGAGTGAGGAGGACTGACAGAATATTACTTACAGGAGGCAAAGGTACTGGAGTAGGGAGAGGGAGTTGGATTTCACTCTAGACACAGAGGATCGTGGGAAGGTAGTGGTAACAAAAGACATGGGGGAGCCCAAGAGCAGAGAGGAGATTGCCTTTGACAATCTCTTGAAGGCTCTGAGAGATTTGGCAAAGGGGTAGAAGGAGATGTTAGATGAGATCAAAATGCAGAACCGGGAATGAAGCATTCACTAGGAGTTTCTATTGGAGAGACTTCATGGGCCTCTCAACAGATTGATCATCCTTCACCCACTACGTAGCCTCCATCCTCTAGTCGACCAACTCGAGCCATGCTAACTTCTTTCTTACCTTTGGCGCAAGGTGAACCAAGTGGAATTGAAGATCAATCACCTATGGGAGAGTATTTCAGGGAGTGGCAATCAATGGGAGCAGACTTCATAGAGGTGTTGAAATTTCTAAGTCTATTCGTTAGAAATTTTATCTGTATTCTTTTGGTTTATTTCTCCTACTTGTTAATTATAAACAAGTTATTTAAACATATAAATATCGAAATAAACACAATACAGTCTCAACCATCTACATATCAACTGCTGAAAGAAATAGCAAACACACAAGTGACACCGTTATTTTTGGACAACTCATCCTTGGAAAAACCCAATTCGGGAAAACCGATGCAGCAATTCTGAGGGTTATTTATTATGAAGTATATCCTTGAGTACAACTGGGTGCCAAACTGGCTCACCTGATAGAGAAAAATAACTGGCAGTAATACCTCTCTATTGGGAAGCAAATATTCAAAAATCTTCCCCACGAAACCCTCTCCAGCACAACTAAAGCACTGCGTCAACCCTCCTGGCCTCTGCATCAGCCTCAAAACCCTTTGCGTCAACCCTCTGAGGCACTGCGCAGCCTCTACCACCTTCTGTGTCACTTCTGCGTCCCTCTATGTGGATGACATAGGCCCTTTGGCTTCTACATTGTCTCAGCTAACCTCTACGTGGCCTGCTCTGGCTTCTGCGTTTTCCTCTTTGCCTCTACATTGGTCTGTCGGCACTATCTCTGCCTCTCTGTCCAATACTCACTGCCCCTCACTGCAAACTAATCACTGATTTGACTTTTCTTAGCAAATCCCTTTCCAGAAAATTGAATGACTGATCACTCTGGTGTGTCCTCCAAGTGACCCTCAAGCCTCTTCTTATACTTTTCCTGTGGGCCCTTCAATAGCCGAGATTACATCTCTAATCAACGGATAAGATTAGATTTGGCTTGATTTATGTCTTTCGGAACCTTCTAACCCAATTTTATATTAATACCCATTAAAATTTTATTTTTCCTAAGTTTAGACTTCAGAACTCCATTAAAAATATTAATTATTTTAATATCTCCCAAACTGGTCACAATCTGCCCAAACCATTTCTGGGTCTTGGAGATCTCATGTGCTTTAGCCTCTCCACCAATTTTCATGGCTAGAGCACATCCGAGGCTTCCCCAAATCAACAATCCCTTTTAGCGAGCACTGTGCTTTAGTAATACTCCAACTGAGCATCACTCTGATTATACGACACCGGTACCTGTGCTAGTGCTAGGCCTCCCCGCCCAACATCCTCTGCATTGTTGCATCCTGTACTACTACCCATGGCCCTGCCACAGCCACTGTTGCATCCGTACGACAACTCCCTCTGCATCCGTGTTGTTGCTGGTCCTTTCTCCCAACACTGCATCTGCACTACAACCCCCTTTCATCATGTTGCATCGTGCTACTGCACTACAACTCAGTTACTGAGAAGTAAGTAACTGATCCACCCAACTATTGACATCCCTGTCAGGATAGAAAGACTCTCGATGCTGAAGCTCTCTTTGCCGCTATCAAGTGCTCCCTCTATTGCCTCTGCGCTGTTGTAACAACTCCCTGCCTCTCGCACCGCTGCAAACCTCTCTATGCCATCCTACACTATTGCAACCTCCTCTGTGCCTCTCGCACTGTTGTAGCCTGCTAGCTCTGCGCTGCTCGGGACTCCTCCACTATAGCACTCTCTGTCGTTTCATCAGCATCTGTTTCTACCTACATCCACCAGTCCTGTTACTCTCTCTTCAGGGCTCCCGTAGCAAGGTATAATCCAAGAGGTTGGGTACCTCAGGGATCCTGCCCCTTATCGCCTGTACTCTTCCTAACTATAGCTCGATGTCTCCCCACCTCTTCTCTAGAGCTACATGAGCATTCATGGCACAATCGTCATCCTCCTCTACCTCATTCTCCACCTTCTCTGGCGCTGCCTTGGAGTCAAACGCCTCTCCCTTGTTCTTCTTCCTCGAACACTGGTTCGCATAATAACCCAGTTCCCCATAGTTGAAGCACTTAATCTTGGAGAGGTCCTTTTTATTCCTCTTCTCCTGCTTCCCCGCAGATGCCAGAGTTGCATCATCTTCCTCTTCCTTCTTGATCCAAACTCATTTGCTGCTACTTTCGGTCTTGCTCAACCGTCTGATCTCTTCTTGACGAAGAGCTACCCACAATTCTTCCCAATCTGGAAGATTCGCCCTACCCAGAATGCTTTGGACAAATGTCTTCCACTCCGCGGAGACTACGTTTAGGGTGGTCCTCACCATCAACTCCTGATCCGACGTGGCCCCCATGGAAATTAGTTGGTCCTGGATCTCCTTCAATCTACCAAGGAAGTGATCTATCTGCTCCCCTTCTGCATCTGGTATGATCGTAGATGATTCTCAAGTAACACCTTCCTCTGCGCGGAAGTATGCAAGTACAACTTCTTCAAGGCGTCCCACATTTCCTTTGTTGTCTCCTTCTCAGCAATATGTTGGACCACATGATCCTTGACCCCATCAAGGATAATGAATTTCGCCTAGACCATTGCCTCCTCGTACTTCTCATTATGAGTCGGGTCAACTAGGATAGCCATTGTTCTCAAGGTGAAGGCCTTAATGCGATGTCTATCTAGAACAGACAGGATCTTGGCCTTCCAGACGACAAAGTTGGATGCCCCGTCCAACCTGTCCTGATCCCTTAGTCTATTCATGGCCATCTCTCTACTCCTCCTGTCGACTCCTCTAAGTCTCTACTTCCCTCTGGAAGTTCTCTCTTCGACTCCCTCTGAGTTGCTACTTCCCATCTCAAAGTTCTCTGCTAGACTCCCTCTGAGTCTCCATTTCCCTCTTGGAAATCCACCTGCCAACCATCGAGTCGCACCTCTCCAATCTCCTATGCACCTACAACATTGATCTGGATCCCTTGGCTATAAATCCGCCTCGGTAGCAACTCCCTCTACCTTGGTTTTTCCCCGTTAGGTAATGTTTTGCCCACAATACCCCACCAATTTCACTCCCCGCAATCTGCCCACAGCTTCCGATGCCCAGTAACTAAAGGACTGAGCCTCTAGGCTCTGCGCAATCCCGACATTGGCTAAAATGATCCCCTAGCCAACTGTGTCAACCCTCCTGGTCTCTGTGTGGCTCTGTGTGAGCCTTTTTCTACCCTCCTCAGCCTCTGTGCTGACCTCTCTCTAGCCCGGACTGATGACGCAGTCCCTTTGCATCAACCCTTCTTCTCACTTTCAGCGAGGAACAACTTTTGTCACTCGGGACCGCTGTTTCTACTACAAATGCTTTGCTTCAGTTGGTTCCCTCAGCTCTTCTTTGATCTGCAACCATGCTCCAATACCATGTTGAAATTTCTAAGTCTATCTATTAGAAATTTTATCTGTATTCTTCTGGCTTATTTCTCCTACTTTTTAATTACAAAAAAGTTATTTAAACATATAAACATCCAAATAAACACAATACAGTCTCAGCCATCTACAAATCAACAACTGAAAGAAATAGCAAACACACAAGTGACACCATTATTTTTGGACAACTCATCCTCGAAAAAACCTAATGCGAGAAAACCGGTGCAGCAATTCTGAGGGTTATTTATTATGCAGTATATCCTTGAGTACAACTGGGTGCCAAACTGGCTCCCCTAATAGAGAAAAATAACTGGCAGTAATAACTCTCTCTTCGGAAGGAGATATTCAGAAAATCTGCCCCATGAAACCCTCTCCGGCACAACTGAAGCACTGAATCAGCCCTCCTGGCCTCTGCGTCAGACTCAAAACCATCTGCGTCAATCCTTTGAGGCACTGCATAGCCTCTACGGCCTTCTGCGTCACTCCTGCTACCCTTCGCGTGGATGATGCAGGCCCTCTGGCCTTTGCGCTGTCTCAACTAGCCTCTGTGTGGCTTGCTCTGGCTTCTGCCTCTGCCTCTCTGCCTCTGCACTAGTCTCTCGACACTATCTTTGCCTCTCTATCCAGTACTCACTGCCCCTTGCTGCAAACTGATCACTGATTTGACTTTTCTTAGCAAACCTTGCTCTAGAAAATCGAAAGACTGATCACTCTGGTGTGTCCTCCAACTGACCCTCAAGCCTCTTCTTATACTTTTCTTGTTGGTCCTTCAAAGACTGAGATTACATATCTAATCAATGGCTAAGATTAGATTTGGCTTGATCCATGTATTTTGGAACCTTCTAACCCAGTTTTATATTCATACCAATTAATATTTTATTTTTCCTAAGTTTAAATTTAGGAACTCCATTAAAAATATTAATTATTTTAATATTTCCCAAACCGGGTAGAATCTTTCCAAACCATTTTTTGGTCTTGGAGATTTCATGTGCTTTAGCCTTTCCACCAATTTTCATGGCTAAAGCACATCCGATGCTACCCCAAATAAGCAAGAGGCACTATCTTTTAGAGATTTTTGTTAGCTCAAATAGAATGAAAAGGGGAAGAGCTATGGGACACATGGTACGCAGAATTATGAGTTGGAGCGCACCATTGGGAGTATGTACTTTCCCTCATACGATGGCACTACTAAGTGCACAAGATGTGCTTGGGTGGAGAAGTTGGACATGTATTTCCAGCTCAACAGGATGACGGAGGTTGAGGCCATGAAAATGGCCACATTGCATTTGGAAGGGGAGGCATAGGACTGGTTGTTTCATGGCTTGTCCACTCTGGGGCATGCCAACGTGACCTCCTATGAGGACTTCACATGGAGAGTAGTGGAGCGTTTTGATCGGAGGGATCCGGAGGCTCACTTCAAGGAGTTGACCCAACTCAGGCAAATAGAACATCCATAGCATTATATTTCAGAGTTCCTGAGGGTCTCAGTCATGGTGCCAGATTTGTCAGATGCTAGGCGAGTATAGACATTTGTAGAGGGGTTGACAGAGCCATTGCAGGGACTGGTGAAGTCACACAGGCCCTCTACTCTACTAGAAGCAGTAACTTGTACAAGAGACTTGCAGGGGGTCATCCCCAAGACTCGGGTACCCTTTTCACCACTTACTCCCTACCCTTAGAAGAGAAACGACACTAGAGCAACCCCATCACAGAGAGCAGCCCAAGGGCAAGAACAACTGCACGATGAGACCAGGGACCTCAAGAGGAGGAAGTTGTGTTTTACATGTCGGGAGCTAGGCCATCGGTGCAAAGCAGGCAAGGTCCATTACATCGAGGTCTTCTCGGTCAGCGATCAAGAGGATGAGGTGGAGTTGGAGCTTGGTGGGAGAGACAATGAGGATCCAGTAGAGAGGGGACTACCACCACCACCACCACATGGGGGAGAACCTTTTGCACCCTCTGGGGGAGTCCTAGCTTCTTTGTGTGAGATTTCGAAATTTTTGACCATGAGGATCAGAGTCACAGTGCAGGGGCATCGTGTCTCAATTTTAGTAGACAGTGGGACCACCCACAATTTTATTGATGCTCAAATGGTCCAGAGGAGAGGCATCACCACCACAGAGTTTGAGGGGTTTTTAGTTCTGGTAACAGGAGACAAAACTATGCAGTGCACTCGATATGTTCCCGCTTTGGCAGTGACCATGGGGAACTTTTCGATGACTGACCATTTCTTCGTGGTGGATGGACCGGACACTAATGTGGTGATGGGTGTCCAATGGTTGTATTCCCGTGGTCGAGTTATCACCGATTGGAAGAAACTAGAGATGGAATTTACCAGGCAAGATGGTAAGCTAGTCGTTCTTCAGGGCATGCATTCATATCCTCCACAGATAGTTTCGGCCCACAAGATGGAGATCGATTAGAGGCATGGGGACATAGCATGGGCGGTAGATTTGAGGATTTCGGAGGTTGGGTGAAGGATCAAGCCACCGCATCCAAACATACAGGCGATATTGGACAAATATCTGATAGTTTTGGGAGATACACCACTAGGACAACCACCTAACAGGGGGTTTGAGCACACTATAGAGCTAGAGCATTGTGTGCAGGTAGTCATTACTACACCCTATAGGCATCCCAAAGCCTATAAGGATGAGATTGAGAGGGCCATAAGGGAGCTATTGACATTGGGCCACATCAGGCCGAGTTCTAGTCCATTCACTTCTTTAGTCTTGCTGGTGAAGAAGAAGGATGGGACTCTACACATGTGCATTGACTATAGGGCACTCAACAAGAAGATATTGAAGAACCGGTATCCCATTCCGCGTATTGATGAGTTGATGGATGAGCTTAGAGGAGCCAAATACTTCTCTAAGATAGATTTACAGTTTGGGTATCATCAGATTTGGGTGAGGGAGCAGGATATTCTGAAAACAACTTTCAGATGTCATTATGGGCATTTGAATTTCTTGGTCATGCCTTTTGGGTTGACCAACGCACCTACTGCCTTTCAATCATGCATGAAACATGTGTTCAGAGGTCAGCTGAGGAGATTTGTACTGGTATTCTTTGATGATACCTTGATCTACAATAGGACGTGGGAGGAGCACTTGCAGCATCTATAGGTGGTATTGTGTATCTTGGAGGAGCAGCAGTTCTACGCCAAGATGTCCAAGTGCGAGTTTGGGTTGACAGAGATGCTCTACTTGGGACACATCATAGGCACAGATGGGGTAAAGGTGCATGAGGAGAAGATTAGGGCCATTCAGGATTGGCCATTTCCTAGAGGTGTGACAGCGCTAAGAGGATTCTTGGGCATCTGTACTTATTACTGGAAGTTCGTTAAGGACTTCTCACATTTGGCAACAACCTTTACTGATCTAAATTAGAAGGGGGATTTTGCATGGACAGATTGAGCTCAGATAACATTTGATCACCTCAAGGAGGTGATAAGTTGTTGCCCAGTATTAGCACTCCCGGATTTCACACAGCCCTTCACATTGGAGTACGATGCATCGGGTGAGGGGATCGGGCAGTCTTGTCCCAAGGTGGGCAACCCATTGCTTTCGAGAGTCGGAAGATCCTACCACATGAGAGTTCATATTCCATATATGACAAAGAGATGTTGGCCATAATGCATGAATTGGCCAAGTTTAGACAGTAATTGGTGGGTAACCGGTTTCAGGTGAAGACATATCACAACAGTCTTTGCCACTTCATGGGGCAACAGGGCCTCAATGATAGACAGTAGAGATGTGTCAGCAAGGTGCAGGCCTACGATTTTCATATTGAGTATGTGTGGGGGAAGCACAATGTGGTAGCCGATGCACTATCCAGGAGACCCATAGACTTTCACTCATGAGCATCTACCATGACTGGAAGGCACATCTATTAGTGGAGTACTCCAAGGATCGTCGATCATGCGAGATCTTGGAGGGAAGTTATGCAGATGAGCGTTACAGGGTGATGGACGAGGTTATATACTACAAGGAGCGCATATTTTTGGTTTCAGAGTCACAGTTGAGGGAGTGTATCCTTCATGCAACTCATGATTCACCTTTGTCTGGGCACCAGGGATTTAGGAAGACCCATATGGCAGTAAGGGAGCGCTTCACTTGGAAGGGCCTCAAGGGGGGCGTGTTGAGATATGTGCAAGAGTGTGAGGCTTGTCAGAGGAACA
Source organism: Pinus taeda (assembly GCA_000404065.3). Classification (NCBI taxonomy): domain Eukaryota; kingdom Viridiplantae; phylum Streptophyta; class Pinopsida; order Pinales; family Pinaceae; genus Pinus; species Pinus taeda. The sequence goes on along the minus strand of APFE030684749.1, from coordinate 53,748 downwards.
AGGGGGAGTTGACCTATCCAGCAGGATTGTTGCAGCCTCTCCCCATTCGTGAGGGGAAATAAGAGAGTATCTCTATGGACTTCATCACAGGGCTTCCCTCGGTATGGGGGAAGAATTGCATTTTTGTAGTAGTCAACTGGATGACCAAGTTTGCACATTTCTTTGCCATTTTGACACGATATTCATCTTCACGGGTGGCAGAGTTTTTCTTTAGGGAGGTCTTCCTCCTCCACAGATTCCGTAAGACTATAGTTAGTGATCGAGACAACTGATTTAAGGGGGGATTCTGGCAGGAGATTTTCATGCTAGTAGGCACCGAGCTCACCCTGAGCACCAGTTACCATCCACAGATCGACGACCAAACAAAGAGGGTGAACAAATGGCTAGAGGGTTATCTCAGGAACTATGTGACAGGGCAACAAAAGGCTTTGATTTGATGGTTGCACTTGGGAGAGTACTATTACAACACTACACATCATATGTCCATTGGTATGGCTTTTTTCCGTGCTCTATATAGTTATGATGCTTTATCTTTTGCTGACATTGTTTTTGGAGATAGTCAGGCCCCAAAGGTCAAAGATTGGATCCTAGAGAGCCAAGATATCCTCAAGGATCTTAAGTATAATTTGCAGACAACTCAGAATCAGCAGAAGATATATGCTAACAGGCATCGGGTTGAGAGGCATTTTGAGGAAGGGGACTTGGTGTACCTTCAGATGCATCCATATCGACAGTCCACTGTGAAACATAAGGGGGCCGAAAAGTTGCAACCATGATTTACTGGGCCCTACAGGGTGATCAGGAGGGTTGGAAAGGTAGATTATGATTTGGAGCTACCACCAAGAAGCAAGATCCACAATATTTTCCTTGTTTCGTGACTCAAGAGGGTGTTGGGGAAATAGGTTACAACAGCTGTGGAGTTGCCTCCAATTGATGATAAGGGGCATCTGGTTTTAGAACAGGAAGCCATCTTGGAGACCAGGGAAAGCAAGCTCTGAAGCAGGATAATTAGAGAATATTTGGTGCCTTGGAAGAGCTTACCAGATGAGGATGCTACTTGGGAGGGTGAGCATATACTTGGGAGGGTGGGCTACATCTCCCCATCTGCTCTGAAAGACTTGAGCGGCCTTACTCCTCACATGCCAACGGGAATGACACTGTTATGCCTATCCTTAGTAGCTCTAGTGTCCAATATACGAATGAGAGAGCACCATCTCCATGTAATGCCCTCTCTGGTGGCTTGTTGAAGCCACCTCCTCCTACAAGCTCATGCCAGAGTAGGCTAATCATCCAGTGACTCCACACACAGTCAATCTGCCAAGACAACTCATGACATTTGTTTCCTCCCCTGTCAAACCATCTTGTCACTAGTGTTGTCTGAGGCTCTGATGGAGATCTGAAAATATGTGTGCCCAAATGTCGGATCCATCACGCAACTACTACCATCACCTATCGGCTCTATGATGTGATGGTAAATCCCACCTGGATCCTAACAACAGTTTGGCCCTCGAGTCCCTCTGGTAATCCATGGCCTTTGCTGAAATGTGGCCATGGATGTATCCAACCACCTTGCTTGCTCCATCAGGTACCAACTTAGTGCCTCTCACCATCCAATCCCAAAGGAGGGATCGAATGTACAATCCCCTGTGGAAGGAACAAGCCCTCCAAGCTAATGCGGTGTCATATTCAGCTCATGTCTCTTAGACTTGCTAACCTGGCCATCCCCTCGGGTATGTTTAGACAACTCTGCTTCCCTCAATCCAATGTGCAAGGGTGGGCTAATAACGTTGTAGGTCCTGTCAGTGTGCCTCTGAAATGAACTGTTCTGAAATCCCAATGTGTGGTTTCTATGTTGCCCCTCATCAATGGCTAGCCTAAATGTTAAAACTGGCAACTAAGGCCAAACTCCATGTGGGTCATCTTATTAATGGAAGCTGATATTTTTCTTGGATCCCTCTCATCAAGAGGTGTAGGATTGATCTAAAGATAATCCGATTCTGATAAGTATTCCTGGAGATATGAATTTATTTGTGTTATGGGACAATTTGTCAAGGTTGGCCAGCAACCAAATAAACCCCACTTGTGCTCAACATTTTAGTATAAATAGAAGTAGCCTTCAAGTCATTTCAACAAACTTGGGATCTCTTCCTCTCTACTTGTCTTTGGGTTTTAGTAGGAGGAGAGATCCTAAGGGATAACACTGACCTAATCCAGAGGGCAGAAGCCAGAACTGCCGGAACTGCTGGAACTACTGGGAACTGCCAGAATTGCTGGGAATAGCCGGAATTGCCGAAACTGCCAGAACTGTCGGGAATAGCCAGAACTGTCAAAATTGCCAGGAAAAGCCAGAGCTGCCGGAACTGCCGAGAATTGTTGGAACTGCTGAGAATAGCCAGAATTATTGGAACTGCCGGGTATCGTCAGAACTGTCGGGAATAGCCAGAATTGTCGGAACTGTCGGAAGTGTTGGGAATAGAAAAACTACTGGGAACAACCGGAACAGCTGGGAAAGTTGACGCAGAGGGCAGAAATCGGAACTGTTGGGCACTGCTGGAACTGCTGGGCATATGTAGTATCCAGTTTCAGAGATATTCCCCAAAACCCCAGTAACTCCACCCAAATACATACAAATAATATAATAATCGGGAAAGCTCAAAATGATAAAAATAACAGTGGTGCAATATACAGTAATATAAACGTGAAATATAAGCAGATACTCAAGAAATGCAGAGAAATGCTAAGCCATTTTATTATACTGAGCAATAGAATGAGTACAGGAGGTGATCAGAAAGATGGCACCTCGACTTGCACAAGGCAAGTGAAGAAATACACTTAGAATAGCAAAGGAATGGCCTCTCTCTGATCTGCGTCCCAACTGCTGGGAAACTGTCGTGCTGCTGCTGCTGCTAGAAATCAAATGAGGATTTGGGGCTGTTCCCCTCCTCATAAAAGGCTAAAACTCTGGAATCGAACTCTACTCAAGAAACCCAGAAAAACCTAGAAAGCTTTTCTGAAATGGTCGGCCCCTGAAAGTCACCCCCTTGGGGTACTGTGCAGTCCCTCAATGCTCTGCGTTGCCACTGAATGAAACTCTCCAGTAATCTGCCTGAAACCCCTGCCAAAACCCTCCAATATGCAAGGGTTGATCCCCTGCTCAATCTCCCAACACAAATCCTACTGCAAACCCTCAATCGAGAACTCTTGCCACAAGAACTACGTCATCCCTCTCAATGCTGCGTAGTCCTCCAAAATGCTGAATCCTCCTGCCAAAAATGTTGATGAAACTAGTGCGAAAACACTGATGGAAATACCTCGCCCGAGCAGGCACTCGAAGTTCCCCAGGGCTAAGGGTGAGATCTCCGAACAGAGACACTCATTGCACTAAACAGTGTTGCAGACTAGCTAAATAGCCAGCGTGCTCTCAGTCGAAGTGACTAGCTCAAATGCACATAATCGAATGCCAAAATGAGGAAGCTCCTCTCTCCTTTATAGCCTTTTCCTCTCTCAATCCCAAGGCCCACCTTCTCCAGTGTAATTCCTCTCTTGCCACGTGTTTCTTCCCTCCTGTGCAGTCCCTCCAAGTGTCTGCATGGGCTCCATCTCTACATCCCCCCTTGGCCCCTTTGGCTCCCCTTTAAGTCACAACGTTGTGCTACTAGGAAGTGACTTTTATTCTAAAAGTGAGTCATGTCCCCTTTCCCAACTTTTTATTCATAATAACTATAGAAGGCAAAAAAAACAAATCAAATATTCCAATTACCATGGCTATTAGGAATATATATCTCCCCCGGCAAAAGTGCTTGTCCTCAAGCAACTGAAGTCATGGATGCCTGCAAAATTTTCTCACCTCCCAATGGCTCCTATCCGGCAAATTCTTCCACCTCACCAAGAATCCCGGCCCATACTGTCCGAGCTACCCGTCCCCTGGATCAATAATAGCCTCTGGCTGCAGCACCAAATGCCCCTCATCATCCATGGGTGGTAGCTCATCTGTCACTGTCACCTGCTGCCCCAATGCCTTCTTCAGGCATGATACATGAAAAACGTTATGAATCTTGCTACCTTGAGGCAGCTTCAATTCATATGCAACCTGTCCAATCATGCGTCTCACCCCGTATGGCCCATAAAAGCAGGGCTTGAGCTTCTCAGTCCCCTTCTACTTCAGTGACGACTGTCGGTATGGTTGTAATCGTAGGTAGACCATGTCCCCTACCTCAAACTGTCTCTCCACCCGACCCCTGTCAGCATACAACTTTTGTTGGCTCTGTGTTGTAGCCATGTTATCCTTGAGATCTCGGAGGATATCCTGACTCTCTTGGATCCAAATCTTGGCTCTCGGAGCCTTGCTATCACCAAACATCATGTCAACAAAAGAAAAAGGATGATGCCCATACAAAGCATAGAATGGTGACATACCAATGGACATGTGATGTGTAGTGTTGTAGCAGTACTCCCTTAGATGTAGCCACTTCAGCCATGCTCTCTGCTTCCCACTGACATAGTTACGCAAGTAGCCCTCCAGCCACTTGTTAACTATCTCTATCTATCCGTCCGTCTGTGGGTGATAACTGGTACTCGGTGTCAACTCTATCCCCACTAGCCTGCCAAAACCTGCGCATGAAACGGTTGTTCCTGTCACTGACAATAGTCTTAGGAAGACCATGTAGCCTGAAGACCTCTCTGAAGAACAGCTCGGCCACCTGTGCTGCTGTGTAGCGTGTGGATATGGCAAAGAAACGTGCGTACTTCATCAGTCGGTCAATGACGACAAAGATACAATCCTTGCCCTGTACCATGGGCAACCCTGTGATGAATTCCATCGAAATACTCTCCCATTTCCCCTCCGGAATGGGAAGAGGCTGCAATAAACCCGCGGGATGGCTCATCTCCCCCTTGTTTATCTGGCAAACGTCGCACTCCCAGATATGTTGGAGTACGTCCTCCTTGAGGCCCTTCCATGAGAACCTCTCTCTGATGGCCCTATAGGTTTTGGTAAACCCCTGATGGCTGGCCAATGGTGAATCATGTGATGCCTGGAGTATCTTCTTCTTGAGCTGAGATCCCTCAGTCAAGAAGATCCGATCCCTGTAGTAGATGATCTCATCGACCACCCTGTA
>APFE030684749.1:36018-48611 GCA_000404065.3 Pinus taeda | reverse complement strand
ATGCAAACCTGTCCTTGGAGTACTCTACTAAGAGTCGAGCCCTCCAGTCTGTGTCCAAGCTCATAAGAGACAACGTGGCTAGTCTACATGAAAGATCATCTACTACCACGTTGTTCTTACCCTTGACATACTCGATGTCAAAGTCATATGCTTGGATCTTGCTGATCCAATTCTGCTGCCTCTCCTGTAGCTGCTTCTGCTCCAAAAAGACTCTGAGGCTGTTGTGATCAGTCCTCACCCTGAACCTGTTACCCATTAAATACTACCGGAACTTGGCCAATGCATGCATGATGGCCAGCATCTCCTTGTCGTATATAGAATACAACCTCTCGTGCAGAAGGAGCTTCTAGCTCTCATAGGCTATAGGGTGACCTCCCTGCATCAATACTGTGCCGATCCCCTCTCCCGGTGCGTCACACTCCAAAACAAATTGCTGCATGAAATCTAGCAATGCAAGCACTAGGCAACTGCTCATAACCTCCTTGAGCCTGTCAAAGGCTCACTGCACTGTATCCGACCAACTGAAAGCCCGCTGTAAGTACAAATACCAATGAATCCCCGGAGTTCTGTCATGTCTCTCGGCTCCAGCCACTCTCTAATGGCCCTGATCTTCTCCTCGTGGACTCACTCTGTCCACTCCTATGATGTGCCCCAAATACAACATCTTCCGTCAACCCAAACTCACACTTGGAGAGTTTGGCATAGAACTGCTGCTCCTACAAGATACGCAACACTGTCTCAATGTGCTGGAGATGCTCCTCCCAAGTCCTACTATAAATGAGAATGTCATCAAAGAATACCAACACAAACTTCCTCAAGTGATTGCGGAAGATATGATTCATGCAGGATTGAAATGTGGCGGGGGTGTTGGTTAGCCCAAAGGGCATCACCAAGAACTCAAAGTGCCCATAGTGACACCTGAAGGCGGTCTTGGGAATGTCCTGCTCCCTCACGCGAATCTTATGGTACCCAGATCTCAAATCAATCTTTGAGAAGAACCGTGCTCCTCTCAACTCATCCATCAACTCGTCGATCCTGGGTATGGGGTACCTGTTCTTTAGTGTCTTCTTGTTTAGGGCCCTATAGTCAATGCACATTCTCAATGTGTTGTCCTTCTTCTTCACCAACACCACGGAAGAAGCGAAAGGACTCGTGCTCAGCCGAATGTGCCCAAAAGCCAGCAACTCCTGGATAGCCCGCTCAATCTCATCTCGATAGGCCTTGGGATGCTTATAGGGGGTGGTAATCACTGCGTGTATGCCCTACTCAAGCTCAATTGTGTGCTCAAACCCCCGATCCGGTGGCTGTCCCAGTGGAATCTCCCCAAACACTATGGCATACCGGTCAAGGATGGACTGTATCTCCAGATGTACCGCTTGCCTTGTAGTCCCTACCTCTGATGCACGCAGCTCCATTGCCCACTCTACGTCCCCCTTCCGGAAGACTACCTCCATCCGATGAACCGAAACAGTCTGAGGTGGATATGTGTGCTGTCCCTGTATCTTCTCATGCCTCCCTGTCTTCTCATCATCCCACTCCATCTCTAGGGTTTTCCAATCTGTCGCGACCTTCCCTAGAGTGATAAGCCATTGAACACCTAGTATTATGTTGGTGTTCGGAATATCGACCACGAAAAAGTGTCGGTCAATGTGTAGGTGCCTATCGTCACTGATAGCTCTGGAACATAACGAGCACACATCATGGTCTGATCTCCTGGGACCAAGACTAAAAACCCATCGAAGCTCTCTGTTTGTATACCTCTCCGGTCAACCATCTGTGCATCGATGAAGTTGTGGGTTGCCCCACTGTCAACCAAAACTGATACTCGCTGGCCACATACTGTCGCCCGTACGCGTAGCGTCAAATACTTGGGAACTCATCGCAATGCTGCAAGGGCCCCTCTGGTAGGTGCAAAAGATGCACCACCTACTGCTGGTGGTGGAGGTGGCAAAGGTCCCTGCACGGCATGACTATCTCCTGCCTCCACATCATCCTCATCATCCTCTTGCCCACTGCTCTCAGAGAAGACCTCAATAAAATGTGCTTTGCCAGCAGCACATCTCTGTTCTGGTGCCCACGGCTCCTGACAAGTGAGGCACAACCGCTTCTTCTTCAGCTCCTTCCTGGCGTCATCGTCAATCTGTGCTTGTCCTGGATTCCCCTTTGGAGGTGGAATCCTTACATCCTTCCCCTTGGACTGGAAAGTTTGACTCTGGGGGTAAGGTGTTCAGGTCTTGGGTAAGGCATCCTGTAAGTCCTGGGTCCTGCTAATAGCGCCCTGGAGTGTGGCCGGTTTAGTGGATCGGACTAAACCCCGAAGTGGCTCTGCTAACCCCTCAACATACATATAGATCCTCTGTGCCGTGGATAGATCTGGCACCATCACTGAGACCCTCAATAAATCTGCAATGTAGGTCTCTGGGCTCCCTGTCTATTTGAGCCTCATCAACTCAACAAAATGCTGTTCTGGATCCCTCCAATCAAATCACTCCATCAATCTCCTGGTGAACTTGGCATATGTCATCACTGTGGAGTGTCCGAGTGTAACCATCCCATGAAACCACCAATCCTGAGCCTCACCATCCAAATGCAATGTTGCCACCTTGATGGCCTCTGTCTTCGACATCTGGTTAAGCTGGAAATAAATGTCCAGCCTCTCCACCCAAGACTTTGCCAAATTGTTTGATGAACCATCAAACGTAGGCAAGTGGAATCTACTCGCTGCGCAGTGGGTGTCACCATCATGGTAATGCCAGTACCCTCTATGATGATCGTGGGGTCTACTATCCCGCTAGAGCTGAACAAAGTCTCTGAATGAAAGAGCATCCCTGAACTTCTTCCCATAGGCCTAGTACTCAGCAAAATAATCACCCATATGACCGGGCTCTGCCTCCTGCTAGGCTCTGGCCCCCGTGTCTACTCCTAAGAAAGTGGGCATGGTAGAGCGTGTAGGGGCATGCGAGGCCACCTGCTGCGCAGTATCATGTTGCTCTGGAAAATGATGGGATGCACCCGATCCCTCACCAATTTGAAAAACCCATGGGCTCTCACACTGTCTGGCCTCTACTGCCGTGAATCTCTGCCCCATCACCTCAATCTGCCTCGACAAATCCTGCACTAATTTGAGGAGCATATCCGCAAATCTCTTCCCGTCCTCGTCTGCCATCTAATCCTTCTACTCTGCGTCCACCACAAGCTCCTCTTGTTCTGCGTCCACTACAAGCTCCTCCTGTTCTTCGTCCACCACCGGAACACAGTCTCCCTCTCCGTAGGTATTCTCCAACCTACGCCAATTGTCTTTGTATCTCCTACCTCTATGACAGATCTAGGGCTTTTCCCCTGGTGTCATAGATTGCTAGCTCCACAAGCTGAGCCAGATCTATGCTCTGATACCACTGTAGTATCCCGTTTCAGAGATATTCCCCAAAACCCCAGTAACTCCACCCAAATATGTACAAATAATATAATAACCGGGAAAGCTCAAAATGATAAAAATAACAGTGGTGCAATATATAGTAATATAAACGTGAAATGTAAGCAGATACTCAAGAAATGCAGAGAGAAATGCTAAGCCATTTTATTACATTGAGCAATAGAATGAGTACAGGAGGTGATCAGAAAGATGGCAACTCAACTTGCACAAGGCAAGTGAAGAAATACACTCAGAATAGCAAAGGAATGGCCTCTCTCTGATTTGCATCCCAGCTGCTGGGAAACTGTCGTGTTGTTGCTGCTGCTAGAAATCAAATGAGGATTCAGGGTTCTTCCCCTCCTCAGAAAAGGCTAAAACTCTGGAATCGAACTCTACTCAAGAAACCCAGAAAGATTTTCTGAAATGGCCGACCCCCGAAAGTCACCCCCTTGGGAATACTGCGCAGTCCCTCAATGCTCTGTGCTGCCAATGAATGAAACTCTCCAGTAATCTACCTGAAACCTCTGCCAAAACCCTCCAATATGCAAGGGTTGATCCCCTGCTCAATCTCCCAGCACAAATCCTACTGCAAACCCTCAATCTAGAACTCCTGCCAGAAAGAACTGCGTCATCCCTCTCAGTGCTGCGCAGTCCTCCAAAATGCTCAATCCTCTTGCCAAAAATGCTGATGAAACTACTACAAAAATGCTGATGGAATTACCTTGCCCGAGCAAGCACTCGAAGTCCCCTGGGGCTAAGGGTGAGATCTCCGAACGGAGACACTCAATGCATTAAAAAGTGTTGCAGACTAGCTAAACAGCGAGCGTGTTCTTAGTCGAAGTGACTAGCTCAAATGCACATAATCGAATGCCAAAATGAGGAAGCTCCTCTCTCCTTTATAGCCTTTGCCTCTCTCAATCCCAAGGCCCACCTTCTCCAGCGTAATTCCTCTCTTGCCACGTGTTTCTTCCCTCCTGCGTAGTCCCTCCAAGTGTCTGCATGGGCTCCATCTCTGCGTCCCCCTTTGGCCCGCTTGGCTCCCCTTTAAGTCACAACGTTGTGCTAATAGGAAGTGACTTTTATTCAAAAAGTGAGTCATGTCCCCTTTCCCTCACATTTTTATTCATAAATAAATATAGAAGGCAAAAAATAAGCAAAATCGAATATTCCAATTAGCCATGGCTAATTAGGAATATTACAGAATAGCCGGAATTGTTGGAACTGCTGGGAACAACCAGAATTGCCGAAATTGCTGGAACTGCCGGGAATTTCCGAAACGGGCAAGAAAGTTGACGCAGAGCGCAAACGCCGAAACTGTCGGGAACAACCGAAATTGTTGGAACTGCCGGGAACAGTCGGAATTGCCGGAACTGTCGGCACTGCTGGGAACAGCGAGAGCATCTGTCTCCGAAGGAGAGCAGCATGCAAGGGACAACTAACTAACATTGGGACAGTTGTATGGTACTTAGCAGCAAATACACCAAGCATGCAATGTTATAGCTAGCATGCAAAGGACAACAAGCAAGCTAGGGACAACAAACAAGCAAGATGCAGCTAGCACACAAGTCAGTATGGCAACATGGTGCAGCAATGGCACATAATGCAGTACAGTGATGGGTACAGTCATGATTAATGAAACATGATGAGATGCAGCACAGTTATGATGGGTGCAGCATGGTGCAACACGGTGAGGTGCAGCATGATGACGAAATGCAGCACAAAGATAGGTGAAGGAGTCACCTTGGAGGATCAGTTGAAGCAACATGTCTTCAATTGATCTCATGTATCATCTTCTTAGGGATGATCTATGCTCTTATATAGATAATTCAAAGTGTTGACTTCTGTTGTAAATGTACTATATCTCTCTCTCTGTTGAACTATTGAAGAACATATAAGAAGCATTGATCAAGGGTTTCCCCACATTGGATTTTGTCCCTGGCTAACGCCACATCTTGTCTCCTCGTGTCTTGGCTTGTCTTCTGCAATTTATGTTTATGTTCTATCTGCAGTTTAATTTAATGCTACTGTGATTGCTAATTTGGAAAAGATATTGAGCTAACTGTGAAAATTGAAATAAATTGCTCTAAGCATAGAACATACCTAAAATTTAACATGGTATCAGAGCTGAGATGAAGGCAATGCCCAAGCAAGAGTGAAAGAGCAATCACCAAAGACAGTTGGGAATCGACAAAAGGATCAATGGATTCCTCATCCCTCTTCAAATTCACCGAGGGTGAAGTCGAAGTAGAGAATATTATCAGAATAGCGCAGCAGAAGTTTTTTGATGGCCTACCTAAAGATCACTTCATTGGGAAGTTTGGATCTAAGAGTGGAAGGAAAGGCAGACGCCCTGGTTGCAATAAGTTTAGCCATTATGCAAAGGAGTGTCCGAATGGCAGAGACACATCTCTTGATGAAGATAACAATCATTCCAAGGACATCTTCAATGATTAAAGGAATGACAGGTAATGTAGGTCATCAAGGAAATGGCCAACTTTTCAAAGAAAGCAAGGAACCCCAGGAATGAAGAATCAAATGTTGTTTTTGATAAGATAAAGAAGCGTTATCTTGTATTGGCCCTTTCCTTCAGATTCTTTGGGAATCTGGCTTATTGATTGTAGTGCTTCAAGGCACTTCATCGGATAGAAGAGTGCACTCTCTAATTTGGTAGAGATGGAAAGAATTGTGGGATTATGCTTAGAGCCGATGCCACCTATCCCAGAAAGGGTGTAGGGAATGTTACCCTTCAATTGAATGAGGGTAACTCGATTCATTTACAGAATCTCTTTTATGTCCCTGATCACAAGAAGAACCTGGTGTCCATTTCAGCAATGGAAGTCAAAGGTTACAAGGTGGCACTCATCGATGGAAAGGTACGTGTTTGAAAAAATAATTGTAAAAGATGTTTTTGAGTTCAGGGTTGTATCAGGTTGCAAGAAGTCCACTGGGGACCACGTCCATTGACACATAGCACCGAAGCTCTGTGAGTCAGATGGTGACAGGGATGCCTAAATTCAAAAAGAGCATGAAAGTACATGTCTGAGATGTACCGAAGGAAAATCTTACAAGGGGACCATTCCCCTCATGTAGTAGGTCCACAGGTTTGGAACAACCCAAGGGGTTTGAGATTTATGATCAAGAATCTCATGTATGTACGTGGAAGAAATCCCTCTATGGCTTGAAGCGAAACTCCCCGGGCATAGTATGAGAGGATTTATAGTTGTCAAATGAAGCTGAGATTCACTAAGAGTGAAGCCGATCCAAACCATTGTTTGAAGGTTGTGGATGATAGACCTCTCATACCAACACCTTATGAGGACAACCTATTTATGACGGGTACAGACCCTCTCATTTGCAGAAGTAAGAGGGAGTTGGATTCCGAATGTGGAATGATAAACTACAAGCCTGTGACTAGCTCGAGGATCTTAACTTTCAGAAGTTATATGGTAGTGATGTCGGACCAGATTTGGGAAATGCCTATGAGTTTCATAAACTCATTCATGTTGATGTTCTTGGTGAACTTTCGTCCGGATATATGTTTTGCAGTTAGCATGGTGAGCTCATATTTGGTTGAGCCTCACTGGATTGGTGCCAAGAATCTTCTAAGATATTTTTGGGGCACAATCTCTCATGGATTGAGATACACTTCCGAAAATATGAAACTGCATGATTATTTGAATGCTGATTGGGCAAGCAATGTGGAGGATCAATAGAGCACTTCTCAGTGTTGGTTCTCTTTGGATTCTGCTTCGATATCATGGATGAGCAGGAAGCAGAAATCGGTTGCTATAAGCACCGCCGAGACTAAATACATAGCTACGAGTATGATCTTCTGTGAAGCTGCGTGGTTGCAGAAGCTCTTAAGTGAGCTGTTTGTACACATGATGAATACCACTGTGACTCTCTGTGACAACCAAAGGGGGGATTCAATTATTGAGGAATCCTGTATTCAGTGATTTCTCCAGCAGATAGACATCAGATACTGCCTTATTTGGGATATGGTAAGTCGATGAGCGAGGAGGCTCCATCACATTGAGACTGATGTACACGTTGCAAACATTTTACCAAAGCCCCGGGGAAAGGTCAAATCTGTGACTTTCCTGAACGACTTGGAGTCGTTGAGAGACCTTATAAGGGTCCTGCATGTTGCATGCATTGAGCTCTGGGAGCTTTGGGGGACTTGGGGTACTTACTAGAGCAACATACAACGACAGGGTGACTCAACCTCCCTTGGTGGTGCGCTATGTACAAGATGACAGGTTCAACCTTCCCCTGTGATACCCCATGGTGACTGTGGAACAAGATGATTAGTTCTCCTGTGGGCTGGGATGATTAGTTCTCTTGTGGCAACTGTGGAACAGGATGATTATGTGGGTCGGGATGATTAGTTCTCCTGTGGAAACTGTGGGACAGGATGATTAGTTCTCCTGTGGGCTGGGATGATTAGTTCTCCCGTGGCAATTGTGGAACGGGATGATTAGTTCTCCTGTGGGCTGGGATGATTAGTTCTCCTGTGGCATCTGTGAAACAGGATGATTAGTTCTCTTGTGGGCCAGGATGATTAGTTCTCCCATGGCAACTGTGGGGCAGGATGATTCGTTCTCTTGTGGACAAGATGATTAGTTCTCCTGTCGAGGCATCCTACCTATGTAGTCTGGGACTCTTGGGAAGTACCTCTCATATGATCAATGAGCAGGGAAATAAGGTTAGGGACAATAGTAGTACTATCGATGGACGCATCGATGTATCTACTGTACTTCCTATGCTAGGATGACCTCCATTGATCTGGGATCAGTATGAGAGGTTTGAGATACTCTCTTGTGATATTGATCTGGGATCAATAAAATTGACTTCAAGCTAGTAAGAGTGATGTGACACACTCTCTTCAGATGAAACTAACTTCAAGTCAGTAGAGAATGGTATGAGACATTCTCAATCAATTCTTCTTCTTCATGGTTCAGCAGAGCAGAGCAGAGCTCAGCAGAGTAGAGCAGTGCAGGGCACTGATGGCAGAGATAGTATAGTCGGACATATGTATCAGTGAATGGAGTTCTCCCTAGTTGAGAGGGAGTGTTAGAATTGGCAACTAGGGCCAAACTCCATGTGGGTCATCTTATTAATGGAAACTGATATTTTTCTTGGATCCCTCTCATCAAGAGGTGTAGGATTGATCTAAAAACCATCCGATTCCGATAAGTATTCATGGAGATATGAATTTATTTGTGTTATGGGACAATTCGTCAAGGCCGGTCAGCAACCAAATAAACCCCACTTGTGCTCAACGTTTTAGTATAAAGAGAGGTGGCCTTCAAGTCATTTCAACACACTTGGGATCTTTTCCTCTCTACTTGTCTTTGGGTTTTAGTAGGAGGAGAGATCCTAAGGGATAACGCTGCCCTAATCCACAGGGCAGAAGCCAAAACTGCCGAAACTGCCGAGAAAAGCCAGAAAAGCCAAAACTGCTGGAATTGCTGGGAACTGCCAGAACTGTCGGAACTGCCAGGATAGCTAGAACTGCCAGGAAACGCCGGAACTGTCGGGAAAAGATGGAACTGCTGGAACTGCCAGGAATAGCCGGAATTACCGGAACTGCCCGGAATAGTCGGAACTGTTGGGAACAACCGGAACTGCAGGAAATAGTTGGAATTGCCGAAACTACTGGAAATAGCCAGAATTGTTGGAACTGTCAGAATTGTCGAGAATAGCCGAAACTGCCGGGAACAACCGGAACATCCAGGAAAGCTGACGCAGAGGGCAGATGCCGAAGCTGTCAGGAACAACCAAAATTGCCAGAACTGCCGGGAACAACCGGAATTTCCGGAACTATCGGGAACAACTGAAACTGCCGGAACAACCAGAGCATCTGTCTTCGAAGGAGAGTAGCATGCAACGGACAACTAACATTGGGACAGTTGTATGGTACTTAGTAGCAAATACACCAAGCATGCAATGTTACAGCTAGCATGCTAACAGTGATGGGTACAGTCATGATTAATGAAGCATGATGAGATGCAGCATAGTGATTATGGGTGCAGCATGGTGCAGCACAGTGAGGTGCAGTATGATGATGAAATGCAGCACAATGATAGGTGAAGGAGTCACCTTGGAGGATCAGCTGAAGAAACATGTCTTCAATTTATCTCATGTATCATCTTCTTAGGGATGATCTATGCTCTTATCTAGATAAGTCAAAGTGCTGACTTTTGTTGTAAACATACTATCTCTCTCTCTCTCTTTGCTGAACTATTGAAGAACTTATAAGAAGAATTGATCAAGGGTTTCCCCACATTGGGGTTTGTCCCTGGCTAGTGCCACATCTTGTGTCCTCTTGTCTTGGCTTGTCTTCTGCAATTTATGTTTATGTTCTATCTGCAGTTTACTTTAATGCTGATGTGATTGCTAATTTGGAAAAGATATTGAGCTAACTGTGAAAATTGAAATAAATTTCTCTAAGCATAGAACGTACCTAAAATTTAACACCAAAGGATGGCTACACATCCTCCTCCATCATGGACTCAGCATGAGCCTCCAATTGCTCCTCCATAGACAACCCAACACGCAAGACATGCTCGCCAATCTACTGCAGCTGACTGTCATTCTACAACTCTAGCATAGATCTAGATGCCTTTGTACCTATCGACTCCTCATCAACGGTGAAGATGTCTCCCGACACCTCATCAAACTGTGGTGCACTACTATCACCTAAGTACTCAGTCACAACCCCGAATACCTCAACAATGGATACCACAACAACGGATGACATCTCATCAACAGATGTATGCTCAACTGTCTCCTTTCCAACCATGGCCCCTTCAACTACTCCATCTTCTGCCTTAATCCTCCTCATCATCCCTGCATAATTCCACTGAATTCCCACTGATTTGTTCATGTCTCTTAGTTCACAGAACTCCCAAAAAGAGAGGGACGCTTGAATGGCATGTCCCAATGATTGGTATGCCCTCCAATTTGTTGCCAATAACTACACATCAGTTGCAATCATGTCTTGCCATCTTGATGCATTATCCATAATTTTGGGCATAGTGGATTTGTTGTATAATTGAGAATGGTCCTCATTCCCAATTGTGGTATGAATTAGTTGCTTCCCTACATCAATCATCTTTTTTTGCACCCTAATCACCTCATTCAAGGTTACTACCAAGCTGTTTGATTTTAACCTTTCTTTGGATCCCATGATTTCTTAGTTATTTTTTTTTATTCTAGTCTTGTCATAGAAAGAAGGGTTTCCCATAGGCCGAGCCAATATTATGGATCTGATACCACTTTAATATTCTTAACGGAAATATTATGTCAATAATAGAAACATGCACTATAATAACAACTAGGAAATTCAACACATGTGCGAGAAATCACAATACGAGGAAATGCACAAAAACTCTAAGCCATTTTATTTATTTCCAAGCAAATAGAGTACAAATGAGTATGAAAGAGGAACCTGGGCTTGCTACAATAAGAAAATCCAAACCCAGGTGATGATCAAGCTACCCAAATGTCAAATGAGCTCCCCACCATGATTTTGCACTAGCATAGAAAATTATTGCCACTGCAGTGGTAGGTGAACTGAAATTTTGGCCCTCAAATCTACTCCAAAAATTATGCAAAATTAAATGTAGCCTCTCCACACCAATGCCAACAAAATCCAGAAATAACTCATGGACCCAAGTGGTGGAAATGGTCTTGGGGTAAATCGTGCCCTCCTCCAACAATTTATGTTGTTAACTGCTGAATGGAACTAGGAATTCTGACTTCATAAGTGCTTAAAATTCTATAAAATTAATCCTAGCCTCCTCTCACCAAACCCACAAAAACCCAAAAAGGGTTTGGGTTGAATCCACCAACCCCCGGTGACCCCCAAATGTAAATTGCTCAACTTGCCAAAAAACACCCTATAGTTTAGATACTGCTTAATTTGGCCCAAATCTCCCACCAAGAAATCCTCCCTAACTCTTGCAAATTTCTCCCCTCAATCACCAAGCAAATCCCAGCTCGAATGCTCCCCAAATTCTGAATCTCTACAAGTGCACAAAAGTTGTCAGCAAACCCTTGCGCAGGCCCTGGAATAGATAAATTCGGTCCTCCAAAATGCATCACTCTCGGCCCTGTAAATCCCCAATGAAAAACTTGTCCTCCCTATGGATAATTCTCTGCAAATTCTTTGGCCAAAACTCGACTGTCTACTAGCTTCTCTCAGCCCCTTAGAATTTCCTTTTGCGCCCTAAGAGAAGCACACTCCAACTAGAAATATTGTGCAATGTACCTTCTAGAGAAGCCCTGAGATGGAATCCTTCTTACTTCCCTAGGGTGACACTCGAAGTTCACCGAAGGTAGAAGTGGGATTCCGCTTGGAATTCCTAGTGCTAAACAACTCTTTTCTTCTTGTGCTAAACAACCCCAAGAGAAGATGAAAGGTGAAATATAATAGTCAAAAGATAATTAGCAAATGAATCCATCCTCCTTTTATAATTTCTCCCCATGCTTCTAGACTCTTTTTTTAATTATTATTTTATTGGCGGGGGCCATTTTCCACTAAGTGACTTTTGCCTTCATCTTAATTAAATAATAATTTGGCTTCGATCTTCAATAAAATAATACTTGCCACCTTTCTCGAAAACAATATTGAACCCTGTTGACCACTATGTGTCAACTACCCATAAGCAATACACCCGCTTTTCTTCGCAAAAAGGGATAGCGCTTGATCGACGTGTTCGTGCCATTCGACAGTCATCATCGACTTGATCATATTAAGTTGTAAACCCAGTCTGCATGTGTGAATTGTAAATAATCTTAGCAGAGTTGAGACATGTATGTAAATTGCCTAGGTGGACCTAATTTTCTAGTGATAATCTACGTTCCGGAAGGTTTTTTGTCTCACCGATCCATGATCGGTAGAGTTTTCCTTCAACCTGACCCCAAAGCCGGAATGAATTTTGTCATTAGAATCTTAGAGGAATCCTAGTGTGTTAAACTGCTAGATTATATTTGGTCGCAGAACTGGGTGGTCTATGAGGGTCTATGTCAAACGGGTTTTCCCCCTTGAGATGTAAAATTATAAAAGTCATGATGTAAAGTGTCTTGAGGGTTAGGAAATGTTTTAATCCCCTCATAAGTCCTAAGTCCTAGGTCCTAGGTGATTTTTCCAAAGGCTAAGTTCGAGGATCCATTT
>APFE030684749.1:20907-35507 GCA_000404065.3 Pinus taeda | reverse complement strand
GATCATTTTGACATGGATCACTCGAACTAGCCGTTGGGAATTTTTCCTTTAAATAGGGTGCTAGGGGTCATTTGAGATTCATTCGATCTGTGAGTTTTGTGCTGAATAAAGCTCTTCTATAAACTTTTTCTGGTGCTAATAAAGAAAGACTTGGGGGTTGAAATCTTGCTGGTGTTACTCTCCTGAAGTGCTGTGAGCTGTTTTATTTTCTGCATAATTTTGTTTTCAGCCATTAGTAATAGCTTAATATAGAGTGTTGATGAACACAGATATCTTGTTCACTTGCTAGGGTTTGAATGGTATTAGAATTTCTGAAATGATGGCAGGTATCTCCATTACATCTGGGATCTAGTACTATTTTTCTCTTTATTGATGGTTGAAGTGAGCTGTGCAGGAAACCCTTATTGAAGAAATCAATGGGCGTTTGGGGAAGTTCTCGGCTGAACCAGCGAACTCCCACAAAGCATTTTCATTACAGAGCCCAGCCAGTTTCAATCCTGGTTTTATCATTTAAATTTATTTTATGAATGCATGAGAGTTTTTCTAAAGCATTCCATAGTAAATCTAAAATTTTGAAAATATTATTGATGATCACTGACAAATCTAGCTGTTATAGAGCCATAGATCTGTAAATGTTGTAACTGTTTCGCTAATTTAGGGTTTTAGTTTCATTTTCTGCACATTATTTTTGGGTGTCTTTCCATTACAAGTTGCAGGGTTTTCTGGAGATTTCCGAGGGTTTATCCAAGCTGTTTTGTTGTCCAAGGGTTTCAATTTCAGTTGTTTTCAGGTCTGGAGGGTTTCGATTGTATTGCAGGAAGAAAGTTTCTCGAAAAATTTTTCTGTGAACTGGGTAAAACCCTTGTTGTTTCACCATCTCCAGATTCATTACCTTGCATCGCCTTGTTGTACCTGCAACTCCCACTCTGTCCCTCAGTCATCTCCCTCACGCAGCTCTTTTCTCCCTCCTTGCTGCTGCGGCTTCATTCCATTCCCACGCATTCACGCAGCAACAAGCTTCCTCTACTCATCAACCCATCCGCTGCCATCTCTGCGTTGATGCCACGCTCAGCTCTTTGGGTTCTCACCTGCAAAATACATTGAAATCGCACAGCCCATTGAAATCACGCAGCTACCTCTGGACGCTAGCTACCTCTCCACGCTGCCAGAACCATTACGCAGCTCATCAGCAACTATTGCCCAGGCATTCTGCGTCCCTTTCCCTCTCCTCATCAATCCCGTCCTTCTGACTAGCGTCCATCACCTCTACGCATTCATTGGTACCTGCACCTCTACGTCGTCTCAGCTCTATTGTCCATCCCTGCGTGCATTTCTCTTTCACACGCTGCTGTATCTTTCTTTCATTCTGCGTCCAACCCTTCTCTCTGTCGACCACATTCGCCTGCTCATTTGCCTCATTTTCTGCGCTGTCTATACTCCCGCGGCTCCATTCTTCCGTCATCTCGTCCCCATTGTTCAGCGCCATCACCTGCAACCTCATTTTTCTGTAATACGTGTGCCATTCACTGCCTGCACACCGCACGCAGTCAGCTCCGTCTCCATTCCACCTGCTATTCAACCTGCCAGGAAAAACACATAACAGTCTCAACGATAAAACACGCAGTCAGCTTCGCTCGATTCCTGCTGCCGATCCCTTCCTCTCCAAACGCTGCTCCTTTCCACCGTGGAAATCTGCAGAGCCTGCTCCCACACCAGTTACGCAAAATAAAGTTCGATTTTTGGTGTGCTGCATTTGATTTAATGATTCATGTATAAGGGTTAAGGTAGCATATTTTTTTATAGTTTCGTTTGGTTAGTTTTAGTTATAGATTCATTTCGTTTTAGATGTCAATTCTTTTTAGGGACTTTTAAAACTTAGTTAAATTTTAGTTTTAAATTTAGATTTATTTAACTTTGTTTAGATGTTAGATTTTGACTTTAAAATTTAAAAAAAAAACAAAAAAAAAAAAATTATTTCAAGTTCTAATCTTTAATTTTCATTTAACATTGTCATTAGCTTAGGATTTGTTAGTTTAATTTTCTAACTTAGGTTTTAGTTTTAAATTAGATATTTTCCGTTTCATTTAAATCAAAATTTAATTAGACTTTGATTTCTGCTTAGTTAGACTTTAGCTTTTAATTTTAGAATTTTAAAAATATATATATATCATATATATATATATATATATATATAATATATATATATATAATAAAAAGAAAAAAATTAGAAAAGGTTTCTTCTTATTTAATCTAGATTTTAGTATTATTTAGATTTTAGATTTAAAAGTTTCATTTATTTAGTCTTTAGCTTAATTTAGTTTTATCTGAAAAACACAAAAAAAATTGGAAATATTTTGCCAGATTCAGTGTTGGCTCAAGGAATTTGTTATGTTTTATCTTTTCTACTGAGGCTAAAAGTTTTGATGTGGAATGAATGTTTAACATGCTTTAACATTCATCTGAAGATTAACTACATGAATGTGATCTCTGGTTAACTTTTTACGTGGTTGTTTATCGAACTTCATCTTTAAAATTTCAATTGCTGGAGTATCATTAAGCCATTTATTGATTACCTCGCATGTGGTAAAGGTTAATCTTTGTTGGTAAAACGATTATTAATGAGTTCATATCTTTGCAGCATTTGATAAATAATCGTTTAGTCATTTATTTTATAAGGCACTAGTCTGTAAATTTAATAAAATCAATTTAGTGCTGGTTTCCCTTCGTGTCTCCCAACCCACCTGATTCACAGTTGGTCATCCATTTTCCTATAGGGTCTACCCCCCTTAGCCGCGGGAGACAAGCTTAAACAGAGAGATCGGGGATCAAGGTGACAGCCCCCGGTCTGAGCATTGTCGTGACAATCTGTGCGACAACATTTTTTGGCACCGTTGTCGGGGATAGAGTTTTTTCTATCCTTGGTCCTTTCATTTCAAGCTTTTCCGTGTTTCACTTCCTGTCCGGGTGGTGACTCCACTTCATATATTATCTTCAAGAGTGTATACCAGAAGAAATCCAAGCAGTCTGTGCAATCCCGCTCTTGATCCTGAAAGGGCTGTCAGGGTACAATTACACAAACTTTCTTCTCGTACACTTCTTGTTAACCTCGGACAAGAATCCCTCTCTGATATGCATTTGCTTTTTACTAGTCCAGTTGGGCACAACATCATGGATATGTATGCCCCTTGCAATTTTTCTAACATTCCAGGGTATCCTAATGCTCCTCCATCACTTGGGATAGATAAGTTGCGTAGCTTTCAGGGAGATAATGCGATTAGTGCAAATTCGCATCTGAGAGATTTTGGTATATGGATGGCCAAGTACGCAAGGTCTCTTGATTTCGATCATGAGGATGTTAGAATGACTCTTTTTATTTTAACTTTGGGGGGCGATGCTCATGAATGGTTCACTGAAAAACCTCAGAATTCATTTGATTCCTTACAGTCGATCATTGATGCCTTTAAAGAAAAATATGGAGATAAAAAAGAAGGAAGACATCTTGTAAAAACTATCAGCATAATAAAAAAGAGAGAGAATGAAACTATTGAAGAATTTAATAAAAGGTTTAATGGTATTGTTAGAGAATTACCTCAAGACTATAAAGTATAAACCTACCAAAAAATCTCTTCAAGATTTTTACATTGATGCCTTTAGTCCTGAGCCATCTTATGAATTAAGGCGTGCTAGACTTAATGATTATAGAGATTTCCAGACCTTAGCTATAGAGCTTGAAAAGGACAAGGCAGCATCTGGGAAGTCTGAGATCCCAGGTTTCGATAGGGCCGCTACGAAACTAAAAGAACCTAAAGGAAAAGCAGTTCAATAACTTGAAAGCGAACTTGTTCTCAAATTGCTCCAAAAGATTGAAACCATGGAAATTAATCATAATAAGGAGATAGCTACTTTGCAGAATAGGTTGGTCCAAATGGAAAGAACGCAAACGCAAAACTTCCAACCTCGAAATAATAATAACAGAAATAACAATTGGCAAAAGAAGGGTCAATCTAGTGAGCAGAGACCTCCTAATCTGTTAACTAATTTGGTTGATAATACTCCTCCTTACTGTTGGGTTTGTGATGCCCTTCATGAAGAGGCCATTTGTCCTATCGTTAGAAGAATTTTAGATAATGGAATGTTTGGCGCAGGTGATCAAATAAATGTAGTAGGTAGCAAGTTTCCTTTGTCTATGAATGATTGGATAGAGGTCAAGGAAAATAGTCATGATGTTGTGAATCCTTCATTAGCGTTTAGTGTAAATAACCTTGAAAACGAAGATAACATTTTGGCCAGGTTATATGGTGAAAAACCTTCTCCTGAGCAAATCATGGAAATTGCTAGAGATAAAGGTTTGACCTATCAAAGAAGGGATAGAGATCAGAGTGGGAATCAAATTCTCCCTTGGACTTTTAACCGTGGTTTGAACTCTGGATTAGATGTCGATTTGGGAAGTTGGTTTAGCAATGCAAAACGCTGGGTTCTTGTCTCCGAGATTGCTAAAATCACTTCCCAAAGAGATAAGTTACTAAAAGCTATTCAAGGTCCTCAAGTAAATATTTCTCAACAGAAGAATCGGGAAGTTGACTATCATGATGCTCCCATATATTTGCAAAGCTTAGACACTGATAACAAAGATCACCAGCCTTTCTTTATCACCTTGTTGGTTAATGGATATAAATTGAATAATTGCATGTTGGATTCTGGTGCATCAGCGTGTGTAATGACTAAAAGGGTCATGGAACAGCTTAACTTAAGAGTTTCTAGACCCTACTATAACATATGTTCCATGGATTCTAAGAAAATTGAAGTGCATGGTTCGATCAAAGATTTGCAAGTTCATCTATCAATTTACCCAGACATCATGATTGTTATGGATATTGTTGTTGTGGATGTGCCTGATGCCTGGGGTATGCTTTTATCTAGAAAGTGGGCCTCTGATCTAGGAGGAAGTATTCAAATGAATTGGTCATATGCTATGATTATTTCTCCTAGGGGTGATGGTTTTGTAAGATTAAATAGAGAGCCCGAAAGAAAATTCCATGTCGAAGATCCTAAGAGACCTCACAACGAGATAATCAAAGAACAATCTGACATTGGGAACTATGCCATCATGTCTAATTTCATAATTCCTCCCGATGATAAGATTAAGGATCTCAATAATAGAGTTTGGTACATGCACTTCGATGGTGCATCGTCTAGGCATGGTAAAGGTGTTGGGATAGTGCTTAAGTCTCCCCTTGATCACATTTTCAAGTTTGCCTATCGATTAGAATTTGAAGCAACCAACAATGTCGCTGAATATGAGGCTATATTGTTGGGTCTTGAATTGGCAAAATCTTTGAAGATTAAGTTTCTTAGCATTAAGGGGGATTCTGATTTAATTATCATGCAGCTTAAAAATAAATTCACATGTAAAAATCAAAGATTAAGAAATTATCGAAATGCTATGTGGGATACTATGGAGCACTTTGATGCCCTTGACCTCGAAGCAATCCCAAGAGAGCAAAATAGTTTGGCAGATGAACTTGCTGTAGCTGCTACTACTTTCCAGTTATCTGATGAGATAATTAAAGATAAGACCAAAATGGAAGTAATATTTAGACCATCTGTTCCAAATAACTCAGAGCATTGGCAAATCTTCAATGATGAAAAGCAAGTCATTCGTTTTCTTAATAGTTTGGATGAGTTTGAGGATTTCCGGATAAATTCTGAGGAGGGTGGATCTTTAAATCATGAGCATATCATAAATCCTACTCCTAGGAATGTGGTTGCCTTAGAGCAACATTTTGATCGGCATGATGCCACAAAGTTAAGAGAAGAAAATAAGATGGATCCAGGTGAATATCTCAAGATAAACATTGGTACTTCTGAAACCCCAAAAATTGTTAAAATCGATAAAGGTACTAGTGTGGAGGAAAGAAAAAAGTTAACTAATTTACTTCGCGAATATCAAGATGTTTTAGCTTTTTCTTATGATGAATTAAAGGGCTATAGGGAAGATGTCATGGAACATACTATCCTCTTAAAAGATGAAAATGCTAAACCCTTTCGCCAGAAACTTAGGCAAATTAATCCTAAATAGCCCCTTTAGTTCAGAAAGAGCTTGCGAAAATGCTTGCAGCAGTAATTATCGCTCAAACTAGGCATTCGACATGGTGTTCAAATCTGGTGATTGTTAGGAAAAAGAACGGTACAATAAGGCTGTGTGTCGATTTCCGAAACCTTAATCTAGCATGCAAGAAGGATAATTACCCTTTGCCAAACATGGAAACTTTGTTGCAAAGAGTAACCGGTTCTGGAATGATGTCGTTACTAGATGGTTTTTCTGGGTACAATCAGGTATGGGTTAAAAAGGAAGATCGTTATAAAACCACATTCACCACGCCATGGGGTACATTTGAATACATCAGAATTCCGTTTGGATTAACCAATGCTGGGGCTACATTCCAACGGGCTATGGATTATGCCTTCAAGGGGTTAATCGGGAAATTTATTGAGATTTATCAAGATGATCTTACTATTTTTTCTAAAGATGGTATCAGTCATGTAAATCATCTTAGGCAGGTTTTCGATAGATGTAGAGAATATAGGATTTCTTTGAATCCTGCTAACTCTGTTTTTGGAGTAACCGAAGGGAAATTACTGGGCCATATCATCTCTAAGGATGGAATCAAGATTGATCCTGAAAGAATTGAAGCAATCCAAAAGATTCCCCTTCCTCATAATCTCAAATACCTTCAATCTTTCCTTGGAAAGACAAATTTTATCAGAAGGTTTATTCCAAATTACGCAGAAATAGCTAAGCCTATTCAAAGTCTTCTAAAAAAAGATGCAAAATTTGTTTGGCAAGAAGACAGCAAAAAAGCTTTTCAAGAAATCAAATGTGCTATTGCAAGAGCTCCTGTCTTAGTTAGTCCCGATTATTCCAAGGATTTCATGATTTTTCTTTCGCTTCCAAAGATACCATTGCTGGTGTCCTGCTTCAAAAGAATAAAGATGGTCACGAGCAGCCTATTGCTTTCATGAGTAGAGCACTTCAAAATTCTGAATTGAAGTATAATACCATGGAAAAGCAGGCTTATGCCTTGGTCAAGTCTCTTAAGCACTTCAAAACTTATGTGGGTTATTTTAAAATCATTGCTTTCGTCCCACATTCCGCTGTTAAAGATATATTAACTCAAACCGATTGCTTAGAGACTCGCACTAGGTGGGTTATTAAAATACAAGAATATGATTTAGAGATCAGACCCACCAAGCTGGTCAAAGGCCAAGGTTTGGCTCAGATGTTGACTGAAGGTAACGAAAAGACTCTTGGTTTGTTTTGTCTTAGCGATCTATCTTCACCAGAGTTGCAAAGATTAGGAGAGCATGAGTGGTACAAGGACATAGTTTATTACTTGATGAATTTTGCATGTCCTAACCATTTAGTTGCTCATAAGAGAAGGGCTCTTAGACTAAAATCCACTAAGTATTGTCTTATGAAGGATGGGCTTGGGTGGAGAAACCCTGAGGGCATAGTGCTTAGGTGTGTTGATGACATTGAGTCTAAGAAATTAATCTCTGAGTTTCATTCAGGATTTTGTGGTGGTCATTATGCTGCTAGAACTACTGCTCACAAGATCATGAGGGCTGGTTATTATTGGCCTGCAATTTTTTCTGATGTGCATAAGTTTGTTAGAACTTGTCAAGCCTGTCAACTATTCACTGGGAAGCAGAATCTTGCTACCTTGCCCCTACAACCTGTCATTGTAGAGGCACCTTTTCAACATTGGAGTCTGGACTTCATAGGGAAGTTCCATGAAAATTCTAGCAATGGCTACTCATGGATTTTGACTGCTACGGATTATTTCACTAAATGGGTTGAAGCCATCCCTGCTAAGAATGCCACTGAAAAGGTTATTATGGATTTCATTGAAAATCATATCATTACTAGATTTGGTGTCCCTGCTAAGATCACTACTGACAATGCCAAAGTTTTCATCTTTTTGTTTCAAGTATGGCATTGTCTTATCTCATTCGTCAAATTACTATCCTCAGGATAATAGTCTGGCCGAATCAAGTAACAAGAATCTCATAACCATTATCAAGAAGATAATAGGAGATAATAGGAGATCATGGGATAGCAAAATCAAGTATGCTTTATGGGCAGATAGAATCACTAAGAAAAAAGCTACTGGTAAATCTCCCTTTGAGTTAGTTTATGGCTTGGATGTAACCTTACTTGTGCACCTGAAATTGCCAGCTTATCAGCTCCTTCAGAATTTTTCTACTAATAAAGATGTTGTTCAGAATAGAATAAATCAGATTGTGGAGTTAGATGAAGCTCGTAGGACAGCTTTTGATGCTATATGTAAAAATCAGTCTAACATTAAGAAAAGCTTTGATAAATTTTCTCGATCTAGATCTTTGCAGGTGGGAGATATGGTACTTCTATGGGACCGCAAGAATGAGAAACCAGGGAAACATAAGAAGTTTGATATTTTTGTGGCTGGGACCTTACATCATTCGAGATATAGCTGGACCAAACTCATTCCACTTGAGCAGATTGGATGGTGAACCACTTGATCTACCTGCGAATGGCCAAATGCTCAAGTTGTTCTTCAAAGATGATATCTAATGCCATAGGGCATCCTTTGTATTGTATTTCTAACCATACTCCTTGTTATTTCAGCATTTTATTTCTGTTTTAGGATTAGATTTAGTTTCCTTGTTAATAAATGAAGAGTTTCTATCTTTCATGTGCTTAAATGTTATATGGTGATTTTTGAATGGACGCTACTTATTTCTACTGTGTGTTGCGTGGGTGCAGATTCTGGATTCTCACATTCGTACAGTGCAGCAACGTGTCCCCAAGTAGAGCCAAATGTTGACCACTACGTTTCAACTACCCATAAGCAGTACACCCCCTTTTCTTCGCAAAAAGGGATAGCGCTTGATCGACGTGTTCGTGCCATTCGATAGTCATCGTCAACTTGATCATATTAAGTTGTAAACCCAGTTTGCATGTGTGAATTGTAAATAATGTTAACAGAGTTGAGTCATGTATGTAAATTGCCTAGGTGGACCTAATTTTCTAGTGATAATCTATGTTCCGGAAGGTTTTTTGTCTCACCAATCCATGATCGACAGAGTTTTCCTTCAACCTGACCCCAAAGCCGAAATGAATTTTTTCATTAGAATCTGAGAGGAATCCTAGTGTGTTAAACTGCTAGATTATATTTGGTCGCAGAACTGGGTGGTCTATGAGGGTCTATGTCAAATGGGTTTTCCCCTTTGAGATGTAAAATTGTAAAAGTCATGATGTAAAGGTATTGAGGGTTAGGAATGTTTAATCCCCTCATAATCTAATCCTAGGTCTAGGTGATTTTCCAAAGGCTAAGTTCGAGGAATCATTTAAAAAAATAAAAATATAAATAAAAAAAAATATATCAATAAAAAATAAAAAAACAATAAAAAAAAAGATATAGATAAATTAAAAAAAAATTAAAATAATAAAATAAAAAATTAAAAAAATTAATAATAAAATTAAAAGAATTAAAAAAAATAAAAAAAATCGAGTAAATAAATGCAGAATTCCAATTTTTTAATTCATTAAAAATTCGACGGATGAGATTAAGAGATATCTTGATCCTCATTGACGGTCGAGATCATTTTGACATGGATCACTTGAACTAGCCATTGGGAATTTTTCCTTTAAATAGGGTGCTAAGGGTCATTTGAGATTCATTCAATCTGTGAGTTTTGTGCTGAAGAAAGCTCTTCTGTAAACTTTTTCTGGCGCTAATAAAGAAAGACTTTGGGGTTGAAATCTTGTTGGTGTTACTCTCCTGAAGTGTTGTGAGTTGTTTTATTTTCTGCATAATTTTGTTTTCAGCCATTAGTAATAGCTTAATATAGAGTATTGTTGAACACAGATATCTTGCTCACTTGCTAGGGTTTGAATGGTATTAGAATTTCTAAAATAATGGTAGGTATCTCCATTACATCTGGGATCTAGTACTATTTTTCTCTCTTTATTGATGGTTGAAGTGAGCTGTACAGGAAACCCTTATTGAAGAAATCAGTGGGCGTTTGGGGAAGTTCTCGGCTGAACCAACCAACTCCCACAAAGCATTTTCATTGCAGAGCCCAGCCAGTTTCAATCCTGGTTTTATCATTTAAATTTATTTTATGAATGCATGAGAGTTTTTCTAAAGTATTCCATAGTAAATCTAAAATTTTGAAAATATTACTGATGATCACTGACAAATCTGGCTGTTATAGAGCCATAGATCTGTAAATGCTGTAACTGTTTAGCTGATTTAGGGTTTTAGTTTCATTTTCTACACATATTATTTTTGGGTGTTTTTCCATTACAGGTTGCAGGGTTTTCTGGAGATTTCCGAGGGTTTATCCAAGCTATTTTGCTGTCCAAGGGTTTCCATTTCAGTTGTTTTCAGATCTAGAGGGTTTCGATTGTATTGCAGGAAGAAAGTTTCTCGAATTTTTTTTTTCTGTGAAGTGGGTAAAACCCTTGTTGCTTCACCATCTCCAGATTCGTTACCCTTGCATCGGCTTCTTGTACCTGCAACTCCCACTCTGTCCCTCAGTCATCTCCCTCCTCATGCAGTTCTTTTCTCCCTCCTTGCTGCTGCGGCTTCATTCCATTCCCACGCATTCATGCAGCAACAAGCTTCCTCTACTCATCAACCCATTCGCTGCCATCTCTGCGTTGATGCCACGCTCAGTTCTTTGGGTTCTCACATGCAAAATACATTGAAATCGCACAGCCCATTGAAATCACGCAGCTACCTCTCCACGCTGCCAGAACCATTACGCAGCTCATAAGCAACTATTGCCCAGGAATTCTACGTCCATTTCCCTCTCCTCATCAATCCTGTCCTTCTAACCGGCGTCCATCACCTCTACGCATTCGTTGTTACCTGCACCTCTACGTGGTCTCAGCTCTATTGTCCATCCCTGCGTGCATTTTTCTTTCACACGCTCTTATATCTTTCTTTCATTCTGCGTCCAACCCTTCTCTCTGTCGACCACATCCGCCTGCTCATTTGCCTCATTTTCTGCGTTCTCTATACTCTCGTGGCTCCATTCTTCCGTCATCTCGTTCCCATTGTTCAGTGCCATCACCTGCAACCACATTTTTCTGTAATACGTGTGCCATTCACTGCCTGCACACCGCACGCAGTCAGCTCCGTCTCCATTCCGCCTGCTATTCAACCTGCCAAAAAAAACACACAACAGTCTCAACGATAAAACACGCAATCAGCTTCGCTCGGTTCCTGCTGCCGACCCCTTCCTCTCCAAACGCTACTCCTTTTCGCCGTGGAAATCCGCAGAGCCTACTCCCACACCAGTTACGCAAAAGAAAATTCGATTTTTGGTGTGTTGCATTTGATTTAATGATTCACATATAAGGGTTAAGGTAGCGTATTTTTTTATAGTTTCGTTTGGTTAGTTTTAGTTATAGATTCATTTTGTTTTAGATGTCAATTCTTTTTAGGGACTTTTAAAACTTAGTTAAATTTTAGTTTTAAATTTAGATTTATTTAACTTTGTTTAGATGTTAGATTTTTGACTTTTAAAATATATATATATATATATATTATATATATATATATATATATATATTAAATATACAATAAATAAAATAAAAATTTATTTCAAGTTTAATCTTTAATTTTCATTTAACATTGCATAAGCTTAGGATTGTTAGTTTAATTTTTAACTTAGGTTTTAGGTTTAAATTAGATATTTTCTGTTTCATTTAATCAAATTTATTTAACTTTGATTTCTTTAGTTAGACTTTAGCTTTTAATTTTAGAATTAAAAAAAAAAAAAAAATATATATAATATATATATAATATATATATATATATATATATATATAAAAGAAAAAAAAATAGAAAAGGTTTCTTTTTATTTAATCTAGATTTTAGTATTATTTAGATTTTAGATTTAAAAGTCTCATTTACGTTAGCTTAATTTAGTTTTATCTGAAAAACACAAAAAAATTTGGAAATATTTTGCCAGATTCAGTTTTGGCTCAAGGAATTTGTTATGTTTTATCTTTTTTGCTGAGGCTAACATTTTTGATGTGGAATGAATGTTTAACATGCTTTAACGTTCATCTGAAGATTAACTACATGAATGTGATCTCTGGTTAATTTTTTACGTGGTTGTTTATCGAACTTCATCTTTCAAAATTTCAATTGCAGGAGTATCATTAACCCATTTATTGATTATTTCGCATGTGGTAAAGGTTAATCTTTGTTGGTAAAATGATTGTTAATGAGTTCATATCTTTGTAGCATTTGATAAATAATCGTTTATTCATTTATTTTATAAGGCATTGGTCTGTAAATTTAATAAAATCAATTTAGTGTTGGTTTCCCTTTGTGTCTCCCAACCCAACTGATTCACAGTTGGTCATCCATTTTTCTATAGGGTCTACCCCCCTTAGCCGCGGGAGACAGGCTTAAACGGAGAGATCGGGGATCAGGGTGACAGCCCCCGATCTGAGCGTTGTCGTGACAATCTGTGCGACAACAAACCCTTTACTTAATATCACCAAAATTAGGCAAAATTCCCATGCTCACAAAATCAGGGATATTACAAAAATGGCTTGTCATTCTATATTGAAAATCAAATATTTCCAGCCTCAGGTCTTATTTGTTTGCCATCAATAGAGGCATACAACCCTTAAAATACAATGCAGAAAAACCCTTCAGAAACAGGTCTAAACTGTTCAAATCAGTGTATATAATATCGCTAATATTCGGAAATATTGCGATATTTTCGGGGAGACTAGATATCGCCGAGAAAATATAGCGATATTTTGTCTCCCCGAAAATATCGCGATATTTTTGAAATATCGGCAATATCTCGGGGAAATATCGTCGGGAGACGGAGAAAAATGCCGCCGCGGCTATAAAAGTGAAATTTTGTTTTTTTTTTTCAATCATCTTCATTTCTGATTGCTGGAGAAGGAAGGGGAGAGCTATGTGCTTGCTGCCAAGGAGGGTTTGAGTGTTGAATAGCTATTATCGCCACCAACAACGAATATTTTGTTGACCTAAGCTTGGAGAACAGTGAGACAATTTCATTTCTTCCATTAACAAGTATGTTCAAATAAACCCCTATGTTAATGAATTTTTTGATAGTTTTAGGATTATTCTTGCTTGCTTATTTGCCTACAATCATTTTACTTTTTTTTTTTCCATTTGCTATGATTTTCATACCCATGAGCAAATGCAAGGGTTTTCTCCATATTTTGAGAGCAAACTCCATTTTTTTTGTAAACTTTCAAATACACCCTCTTATTGTCATTTATGGTTTTTCATTGAATTCACATTGCAAATAATGTAGCAAAAAAATTATTTTGTAAAATGATGTGGTTATTACTTATTAATTCCAATTTTTTTTTGGTGCCCTAGGTTTTAGTTAACTCACTACAAAATTCAAATATGCCAAAAGCTTTGCACCCATTTTGGGAATGGGGACCCTGATGGTGGGACAAATCGGCATGTCTTACATGCAAATTGTGTGGGACCAAGATGACAGGAGGGGTTACACGACTGAAATACCATCTAGCTAGACTCACTGGACATGATGTTGGGATTTGTATAGTTTCTAGTCCAGAGCTTATATAAAAATCTCTTGAGGCAATTGATGAAAAAGACAGAAAGAAGGAAGAGACAAAAAGAAACAAGGTTGAACGTGCAGGTAGATCTTTTGGGATATCTTCTCCCGATTTTGATGTTGAGGGTAGTGGGAGGGGCTCCACAACTGGCACAACATCACCTGCTACTACTAGTGTGAGGTCATCATTTTTTGTTCCACGAACAGGACATGGATCACAACCTGGCATAAAATCGCTTGTTAAAAAAATTGGAGAAGCAAGAAGCAAATAGAGTCATGGGGAGGTGTCTTTTCTGGAGCAACTTACCTCTCAGCATCACCAAAACCAATCCATTTTGGCAGCCAATGTGTGATGCTATTGCTATTGTGGGCCCTGGGTACAAAAGTGCTACATATGAGGAGTTGCAGGGGCCAATTCTTCAAGTAGAAAAATAGGGCATCAACTCTATATTGGCGGAGTTGAAAAAAACATGGGAAGTTACTGGATGCACAATGATGTCTGATGGTTGGACAAATAGGAAAGGTAGGACCCTTCTAAATTTCTTGGTACATTGTCCTAAAGGTACCATGTTTATTAAATCGGTGGATGCATCAGAACATATCGAAGATGTAGCAACGATATGTGAGTTGTTAGATGGGTTCATTCAGGAGATTGGTGTGCAGAATGTGGTGCAATTCATAACAGACAATGCAGCGAATTATGTGTCTGCCGGCAAGATGCTTATGGAGAGGCATCGCACATTGTTCTGGACTCCATGTGCAGCACATTGTCTCGATTTGTTGCTTGAGGATATGGGGAAACTCTCCTTCATCAAGGAGGCGGTTGATATGGCTAGGAGCATCCCCAAGTTTATTTATAACCATGCTTTTGTTCTTAGCCTCATGAGGAAGTTCACTAGAAACAAGGAATTGCAGCGTCCTGCAATCACACGTTTTGCCACAAACTTTATTACTCTTCAGTCTTT
>APFE030684749.1:0-20897 GCA_000404065.3 Pinus taeda | reverse complement strand
GACCAAACTCATTCCACTTGAGCAGATTGGATGGTGAACCACTTGATCTACCTGCGAATGGCCAAATGCTCAAGTTGTTCTTCAAAGATGATATCTAATGCCATAGGGCATCCTTTGTATTGTATTTCTAACCATACTCCTTGTTATTTCAGCATTTTATTTCTGTTTTAGGATTAGATTTAGTTTCCTTGTTAATAAATGAAGAGTTTCTATCTTTCATGTGCTTAAATGTTATATGGTGATTTTTGAATGGACGCTACTTATTTCTACTGTGTGTTGCGTGGGTGCAGATTCTGGATTCTCACATTCGTACAGTGCAGCAACGTGTCCCCAAGTAGAGCCAAATGTTGACCACTACGTTTCAACTACCCATAAGCAGTACACCCCCTTTTCTTCGCAAAAAGGGATAGCGCTTGATCGACGTGTTCGTGCCATTCGATAGTCATCGTCAACTTGATCATATTAAGTTGTAAACCCAGTTTGCATGTGTGAATTGTAAATAATGTTAACAGAGTTGAGTCATGTATGTAAATTGCCTAGGTGGACCTAATTTTCTAGTGATAATCTATGTTCCGGAAGGTTTTTTGTCTCACCAATCCATGATCGACAGAGTTTTCCTTCAACCTGACCCCAAAGCCGAAATGAATTTTTTCATTAGAATCTGAGAGGAATCCTAGTGTGTTAAACTGCTAGATTATATTTGGTCGCAGAACTGGGTGGTCTATGAGGGTCTATGTCAAATGGGTTTTCCCCTTTGAGATGTAAAATTGTAAAGTCATGTGTAAATGTCTTGGGGTTAGGACATTTTTTTAATCCCTCATAGTCCTAATCCTAGGTCCTAGGTGATTTTTCCAAGGCTAATCGAGGATCCATTTAAAAATAAAATATAATTAAAAAAATATATCAATAAAAATAAAAAAACAATAAAAATAAAAGATATAGATAATTAAAAAAATTAAATAATAAATATAAAATTAAAATAATTAATAAAATCTAAAAAAATTAAAAGAATTAAAAAAAATAAAAAAAATCGAGTAAATAAATGCAGAATTCCAATTTTTTAATTCATTAAAAATTCGACGGATGAGATTAAGAGATATCTTGATCCTCATTGACGGTCGAGATCATTTTGACATGGATCACTTGAACTAGCCATTGGGAATTTTTCCTTTAAATAGGGTGCTAAGGGTCATTTGAGATTCATTCAATCTGTGAGTTTTGTGCTGAAGAAAGCTCTTCTGTAAACTTTTTCTGGCGCTAATAAAGAAAGACTTTGGGGTTGAAATCTTGTTGGTGTTACTCTCCTGAAGTGTTGTGAGTTGTTTTATTTTCTGCATAATTTTGTTTTCAGCCATTAGTAATAGCTTAATATAGAGTATTGTTGAACACAGATATCTTGCTCACTTGCTAGGGTTTGAATGGTATTAGAATTTCTAAAATAATGGTAGGTATCTCCATTACATCTGGGATCTAGTACTATTTTTCTCTCTTTATTGATGGTTGAAGTGAGCTGTACAGGAAACCCTTATTGAAGAAATCAGTGGGCGTTTGGGGAAGTTCTCGGCTGAACCAACCAACTCCCACAAAGCATTTTCATTGCAGAGCCCAGCCAGTTTCAATCCTGGTTTTATCATTTAAATTTATTTTATGAATGCATGAGAGTTTTTCTAAAGTATTCCATAGTAAATCTAAAATTTTGAAAATATTACTGATGATCACTGACAAATCTGGCTGTTATAGAGCCATAGATCTGTAAATGCTGTAACTGTTTAGCTGATTTAGGGTTTTAGTTTCATTTTCTACACATATTATTTTTGGGTGTTTTTCCATTACAGGTTGCAGGGTTTTCTGGAGATTTCCGAGGGTTTATCCAAGCTATTTTGCTGTCCAAGGGTTTCCATTTCAGTTGTTTTCAGATCTAGAGGGTTTCGATTGTATTGCAGGAAGAAAGTTTCTCGAATTTTTTTTTTCTGTGAAGTGGGTAAAACCCTTGTTGCTTCACCATCTCCAGATTCGTTACCCTTGCATCGGCTTCTTGTACCTGCAACTCCCACTCTGTCCCTCAGTCATCTCCCTCCTCATGCAGTTCTTTTCTCCCTCCTTGCTGCTGCGGCTTCATTCCATTCCCACGCATTCATGCAGCAACAAGCTTCCTCTACTCATCAACCCATTCGCTGCCATCTCTGCGTTGATGCCACGCTCAGTTCTTTGGGTTCTCACATGCAAAATACATTGAAATCGCACAGCCCATTGAAATCACGCAGCTACCTCTCCACGCTGCCAGAACCATTACGC
Organism: Pinus taeda; assembly: GCA_000404065.3. Taxonomy (NCBI): domain Eukaryota; kingdom Viridiplantae; phylum Streptophyta; class Pinopsida; order Pinales; family Pinaceae; genus Pinus; species Pinus taeda. The sequence goes on along the minus strand of APFE030684749.1, from coordinate 18,602 downwards.
AGCTCATAAGCAACTATTGCCCAGGAATTCTACGTCCATTTCCCTCTCCTCATCAATCCTGTCCTTCTAACCGGCGTCCATCACCTCTACGCATTCGTTGTTACCTGCACCTCTACGTGGTCTCAGCTCTATTGTCCATCCCTGCGTGCATTTTTCTTTCACACGCTCTTATATCTTTCTTTCATTCTGCGTCCAACCCTTCTCTCTGTCGACCACATCCGCCTGCTCATTTGCCTCATTTTCTGCGTTCTCTATACTCTCGTGGCTCCATTCTTCCGTCATCTCGTTCCCATTGTTCAGTGCCATCACCTGCAACCACATTTTTCTGTAATACGTGTGCCATTCACTGCCTGCACACCGCACGCAGTCAGCTCCGTCTCCATTCCGCCTGCTATTCAACCTGCCAAAAAAAACACACAACAGTCTCAACGATAAAACACGCAATCAGCTTCGCTCGGTTCCTGCTGCCGACCCCTTCCTCTCCAAACGCTACTCCTTTTCGCCGTGGAAATCCGCAGAGCCTACTCCCACACCAGTTACGCAAAAGAAAATTCGATTTTTGGTGTGTTGCATTTGATTTAATGATTCACATATAAGGGTTAAGGTAGCGTATTTTTTTATAGTTTCGTTTGGTTAGTTTTAGTTATAGATTCATTTTGTTTTAGATGTCAATTCTTTTTAGGGACTTTTAAAACTTAGTTAAATTTTAGTTTTAAATTTAGATTTATTTAACTTTGTTTAGATGTTAGATTTTTGACTTTTAAAATATATATATATATATATATTATATATATATATATATATATATATTAAATATACAATAAATAAAATAAAAATTTATTTCAAGTTTAATCTTTAATTTTCATTTAACATTGCATAAGCTTAGGATTGTTAGTTTAATTTTTAACTTAGGTTTTAGGTTTAAATTAGATATTTTCTGTTTCATTTAATCAAATTTATTTAACTTTGATTTCTTTAGTTAGACTTTAGCTTTTAATTTTAGAATTAAAAAAAAAAAAAAAATATATATAATATATATATAATATATATATATATATATATATATATAAAAGAAAAAAAAATAGAAAAGGTTTCTTTTTATTTAATCTAGATTTTAGTATTATTTAGATTTTAGATTTAAAAGTCTCATTTACGTTAGCTTAATTTAGTTTTATCTGAAAAACACAAAAAAATTTGGAAATATTTTGCCAGATTCAGTTTTGGCTCAAGGAATTTGTTATGTTTTATCTTTTTTGCTGAGGCTAACATTTTTGATGTGGAATGAATGTTTAACATGCTTTAACGTTCATCTGAAGATTAACTACATGAATGTGATCTCTGGTTAATTTTTTACGTGGTTGTTTATCGAACTTCATCTTTCAAAATTTCAATTGCAGGAGTATCATTAACCCATTTATTGATTATTTCGCATGTGGTAAAGGTTAATCTTTGTTGGTAAAATGATTGTTAATGAGTTCATATCTTTGTAGCATTTGATAAATAATCGTTTATTCATTTATTTTATAAGGCATTGGTCTGTAAATTTAATAAAATCAATTTAGTGTTGGTTTCCCTTTGTGTCTCCCAACCCAACTGATTCACAGTTGGTCATCCATTTTTCTATAGGGTCTACCCCCCTTAGCCGCGGGAGACAGGCTTAAACGGAGAGATCGGGGATCAGGGTGACAGCCCCCGATCTGAGCGTTGTCGTGACAATCTGTGCGACAACAAACCCTTTACTTAATATCACCAAAATTAGGCAAAATTCCCATGCTCACAAAATCAGGGATATTACAAAAATGGCTTGTCATTCTATATTGAAAATCAAATATTTCCAGCCTCAGGTCTTATTTGTTTGCCATCAATAGAGGCATACAACCCTTAAAATACAATGCAGAAAAACCCTTCAGAAACAGGTCTAAACTGTTCAAATCAGTGTATATAATATCGCTAATATTCGGAAATATTGCGATATTTTCGGGGAGACTAGATATCGCCGAGAAAATATAGCGATATTTTGTCTCCCCGAAAATATCGCGATATTTTTGAAATATCGGCAATATCTCGGGGAAATATCGTCGGGAGACGGAGAAAAATGCCGCCGCGGCTATAAAAGTGAAATTTTGTTTTTTTTTTTCAATCATCTTCATTTCTGATTGCTGGAGAAGGAAGGGGAGAGCTATGTGCTTGCTGCCAAGGAGGGTTTGAGTGTTGAATAGCTATTATCGCCACCAACAACAAAGATTTTGTTGATCTAAGCTTGAAGAATAGTGAGACAATTTCATTTCTTCCATTAACAAGTATGTTCAAATAAAACCCTATGTTAATGAATTTTTTGATAGTTTTAGGATTATTCTTGCTTGCCTATTTGCCTACAATCATTTTGCTTGTTTTTTTCCATTTGCTATGATTTTCATGCCCATGAGCAAATGCAAGGGTTTTAACTTTTCTCCATATTTGGAGAGCAAACTCCATTTTTTTTTAAACTTTCAAATACACCCTCTTATAGCTTTTCATTGAATTCACATTGCAAATAATGTAGCAAAAAATTATTTTGTAAAATGATGTGGTTATTACTTATTAATTCCATTTTTTTTTTTGTGCTCTAGGTTTTAGTTAACTCACTACAAAATTCAAATATGCCAAAAGCTTTGCACCCATTTTGGGAATGGGGACCCTGATGGTGGGACAAATCGGCATGTCTTACATGCAAATTGTGTGGGACCAAGATGACAGGAGGGGTTACACGACTGAAATACCATCTAGCTAGACTCACTGGACATGATGTTGGGATTTGTATAGTTTCTAGTCCAGAGCTTATATAAAAATCTCTTGAGGCAATTGATGAAAAAGACAGAAAGAAGGAAGAGACAAAAAGAAACAAGGTTGAACGTGCAGGTAGATCTTTTGGGATATCTTCTCCCGATTTTGATGTTGAGGGTAGTGGGAGGGGCTCCACAACTGGCACAACATCACCTGCTACTACTAGTGTGAGGTCATCATTTTTTGTTCCACGAACAGGACATGGATCACAACCTGGCATAAAATCGCTTGTTAAAAAAATTGGAGAAGCAAGAAGCAAATAGAGTCATGGGGAGGTGTCTTTTCTGGAGCAACTTACCTCTCAGCATCACCAAAACCAATCCATTTTGGCAGCCAATGTGTGATGCTATTGCTATTGTGGGCCCTGGGTACAAAAGTGCTACATATGAGGAGTTGCAGGGGCCAATTCTTCAAGTAGAAAAATAGGGCATCAACTCTATATTGGCGGAGTTGAAAAAAACATGGGAAGTTACTGGATGCACAATGATGTCTGATGGTTGGACAAATAGGAAAGGTAGGACCCTTCTAAATTTCTTGGTACATTGTCCTAAAGGTACCATGTTTATTAAATCGGTGGATGCATCAGAACATATCGAAGATGTAGCAACGATATGTGAGTTGTTAGATGGGTTCATTCAGGAGATTGGTGTGCAGAATGTGGTGCAATTCATAACAGACAATGCAGCGAATTATGTGTCTGCCGGCAAGATGCTTATGGAGAGGCATCGCACATTGTTCTGGACTCCATGTGCAGCACATTGTCTCGATTTGTTGCTTGAGGATATGGGGAAACTCTCCTTCATCAAGGAGGCGGTTGATATGGCTAGGAGCATCCCCAAGTTTATTTATAACCATGCTTTTGTTCTTAGCCTCATGAGGAAGTTCACTAGAAACAAGGAGTTGCGGCGTCCTGCGATCACATGTTTTTCCACAAACTTTATTACTCTTCAGTCTTTGCTTCGATGTCAGTTCGAGTTGAAGCAAATGTTTGTGTCTGATGACTAGCGTAAGTGTAGATACAGCAGGAGACAGGACGGGAAAGCCATTGCAAAAATGGTGTACTCTGAGACGTTTTGGCGTGGAGTAGAAGAAGCATGCTCAGTTAGTGAACCTATAGTAATAGTTCTCAGATTGCTAGATCGGGAGAAGCCTGCAATGGCTTATTTGTATGAGGCCATGGATAGGGCCAAGGAGGCCATTCGTTCTTATTATGCAAACAAGGGTTCCGCTGGCCTTGATAAGCATATGATGTTATGGGATGTGATTGATAGTCAATGGACAGGGATGCTTCATCGACCCATTCATGCAGCAACACTCTTCCTCAACCCCGCATTTTCATACAAATGCGGCTTTGATTTTGATGGCAAGGTGATGGAAGGGCTTCGTTCCTGTATTCATAGAATGGTACCTGATCCTCAGCTTCGTAGCAAAATCAATCGTGAGATACAGTTTTATCGGGATTGTGTTGGCCTATTTGGCTTTGATGATGCTATTAGGGAAAGGACCCTCTTCATGCCACGTAAGTGACAAGTCATCACTCATTAGAAATTAGAATTTTCAATTTAGAATTTCCTTACTTATAATTCAATCTTTTTTAAATTCAATTATGTAACTTTTATTTGAAAGTTTTATTATGTTTTAATTTTTTGAATTTTTTATTCTTTATTTTGTTGTAGATATTTGGTGGCGAAGCTATGGTGCAAGGGCACCAAATTTGCAGAAATTGGCCATAAAAATCTTGAGTCAAACATGTAGCTCTTCAAAGTGAGAGCGCAATTGGAGTGTATTTGAGAAAATACACACAGAAAAGCGCAACAGGTATAACTTTGAGCTCCAGCCTTCAGTTGAGCAATTACACTTACTGTAATTTTTAATTTTTAATTTATGACCTTCAAGTCTCAAGAGTCAAGAGTCAAGACTCATTAGTTTTTTTGACACTCTTACAAGTTGGAGTTCGCACGCCTCAATGATTTAGTGTATGTGCATTACAACATCCGACTTTGAGTGAGGCAAATAGAAGCACCAATGGATCCAGATGCCATTTCCTTAGACAATATTGATGTATTGTCTCAGTGGAGGGTGGAGTCTGAGGAGCCCATCTTGGAGGATTCACCTTCATGGTTAGAGCCAAATGATCCATTAGAATAGGGGCAGCACTCGGAGGAGGAGCTGCACTAGGAGGAGCAGGAGGAGGAGGACACTATGGGAGCATCAGCATCAACACCATCTACTATAGATATAGGAGAGCACAACTCCATACGTAGCACTCATTATTTGACATTAGGTGCAAAGTTAGGGTCAGGGCCTTCTACTACTAGGGGCAAGCCTGGCAAACAACCCATCCTGTTTTCCTGTAAAAGGGTAAGAGGGCAGTGATTTCAGATAGATAGTTGCTACTTTTATTTGTTATGCTACATATAACTCATGATGATGAGATACTTTTATATATGTGATGTTATTTTTTATTGGTTCTCCACATTTGAGTCCTTGAATGGACAATTATCAGGGATCAGCGGGATTTGGTATTGCCTTTGATGTATCATTTCTATTTGACATCATATATATCAGTGCTTTCTTCATATTTGTGTGCCAATGTGTTTATTTCATGTTGTTATTGTTTTATATGTTTAAAAATCTGAAAAAAATGAATATATTATGCATTTTTTATGCTTGCCAATATTTGTCGATATTTTCGCCGATATTGCCGATAAGATGTTTTTTGGACCCTCGCCGATATTTTGCCGATACCGATATTTTCAACACTGGTTCAAATGACTATCAATATAAACAAAAGATTGAAACTCAATCTCCGTCATGGAAAAGCTGGATTCCTTCACGAAGCACTGGTATTTCACCCATTTGACCTAACACTATTTCATGTAGTCATTTTGTGTTCAATATAACATAATTCTATTCAGGAGTGACGAGTCTTGTTTTCCAAGTAAACCAGACCTCCTCGTGTGCTTCCAAAGACATATCATGCCTCCAACATTTTCAAAAGGGAATAGAAACAGGTCTTGTAAACTAATTCCAGGATATAGCCACAAATCATGTAAATTCCTGCATCCACAGAATAGAAACAGGTCTCTATCATCAAGACGTACAAAGATTGTTCTTCATCTTGTAGCCCTGTTACAGGTCAGGACTCACCTGTATCCTGTTCAAAATGCTGTTATAAGCATAATTTCTATCAGCTTACCCTACATTAAATGTATCAGTGGTCCAAAAAGTTTCAGCAGTAACAAAAATATATGATGGTCAAATTCATGTGCTGCCATAGATATTCCAGCACTCATTAACAGTTTCAAAAAGGAAATAGCCACCAAGGAACCATCATGACTGTTTAGGTCTAGATAGTTTTCGGATTATGACAAGACTGTCTATAAACACTAAGGAGTGCTTATACAATCTTCCTATACACGTAGTGGTAACAGCAGTTTTTGTCAATGAAATCCAGCATCAGAAAAAAAGAAATATAAACTGGTCCCCATCACCAAGAAGCTGGTGGAGGCCTTTCATCCACTTATACTCCATCTTGTATCCCCATGATCACACCTATGTTTATGGTATATTGAAATCCTCCCTTGGATAAATCATCGGCTAATGTATTCAGTTCTATAAACACATGTATGTATGAAATTTTTGAGAAGTGTGCTTCCATTCTTTTTCCCCAATCAAAGAGGTGCTGTAAAAACATATTGCTCAATCTGTATGACTTCCATCTAGTGCATAACCAATTTTGAGTACCAAAGCCTGCAAGTTGACGACACCCTTGTCAGCAGCATATTTCATTAGGTACTTCAGAGCCATGGACTCAGAAAAGTTTTTGTATCCTCCCCTAAGCCTATCTTAAAGGGGAAGTTTTCAGTCTCATTCAGGTGGACGAACCACCAGCACTAGATATGTGTCTCTCAGCAATGAGGACTCAAAAATGTGTATCTCTTGGTCTTTCAATCCTCCAGCTATTGATCCCTTCAAGACATCTTCCAAAATCCCCTCCTCGAGCCTCCACAAGGGACTGCACAAGCATAGAGAGAGAAATCAGATCTGATGCAAAAGAAATTAAATCACAAAATATTGAATATTTACACTTAAAAATACAAATTGCAAGCAACAAGAGTAAGAGGACACCTCTGCTCTTGTGCAATCAAGAAAGGGAAAACCCTTCAAATAGGCTCTGAAAAAGCTAGATTATTCAATAAAAGGGCATAAAATAAGTAAGTAGATCTTGATATAAAAATGAAACGTGTTAGAGAGATAGGGTAGGGACTCCCTTTTCAATTCACTAGACCGGATCTTTGAGGATATAACTCAATGTGGGTCCTTGCTCCTTTTGCTTCCTTTGGAGTGAGTTCATTTAGCCAAGAATTTACCCCACACTCAAGATCTATTTCAGAAAAATAGATCTTCTACACACTTGATGAAAAAATTGTTAGATCCACAAGGAGATAGATTACACAATGAGAAGGAAGGTTAGGGATTCAACCAAAAACCCTCTAGTGCTTCTCCCTCTAGAGTGGTTCTCTAACTCAAATACCAATGCAAGACAACTTATATCAATAAATCTAAACCCTGGAAAATGGAAATAACAAACTGATTTTAGAGCAAGTAGAGCATTAAGCACAAATTGAAACAATTATACCTAAAAAGAAAGATAACACCGCATAGAATAAACCCCAAAGTCATTTTATTATATCATGAGAAAATAGAATAGAAAATTTTGGCAGAGCCGCTAGCCCAATAGCTCTAAGCATTACAATGATTCAAATGAGGAGCCAAAGGCTCAATATAGAGAAAAATGGGAGTAGATCCCAATGAGATAACTCATCTCCAAGTGCCATGTGGTGATCCAAGGAGAAACGTCTAGATCCCATAGAGAAAATTGAAACCCTTCTTGATCCCCTATGCAGTCCCTTAGGAACTAGCCATTTACAACAAACAATACTAAGTGGTATGGGACCACTTTAGCCGTTTTCTCTTGCTCCATCTCAATTAAGTCCCATTCAAATTTCGTAACTCAAACCATTTCCTCAAAAAATGTGAATTTCTTGGACAACTCATTGTGCCTTGGACCATTGAAATTCTTCCTTAGGGTCTACCCCCCTTGGCTTAGCTAGGAGAGAGCTTAGACGGAGAGAGTTGGGATTAGGTGACAACCCCTTCTCTTAGCGTTGCAACAAAGAACACACTTTGTGGGGTTGATGATTTTTCCCACATCTTTAGGTTTGTAATTTGTGTGGACAACAGGACCAAAGAAAAGAGGGTTTGGACAAGGACTAACAATATTTTAAAATGTCCTTCATAATTTGGAACAAGGTCTTTGGAACGAAGGAGTCATTGTAACTGATTTTGCCCCAAATCCTTTTGGACCGTTTTGTCGACAATATTTTATTTTCATTGAACAAAGAGCATCCTCCAAGGAAACCAAACCCTAGATTTATAGTTTCATCACTACATCATCTCATTTATGCATGATGACGTACCAAGGACACTAATGACGATATCTTGCACCCACTTTGACATCCTGCACCCACTGCTTTGACATCAATGACAACATATTCAACAATCTCCCCCTTTGTCATTGATGTCAACACACTTGATCATCATTTGGCGTGCAGCATAAGCTACCCTTGACTTCATGCTTCTCCTCTTTGTTTCTTTCCAATATTCTCTCCCCCTTTTCACATCAATGGAGAAGGGTGGCTGACACCTCCTTGACGATTTCTCCATGTGATATAGCTCCCCCCTGACAATGTGATCTCTACAGGCTTCTCTTGAAAATGTGCTTTCTTGCTGCATCATCTCTATAGGCTTCTCTTGACAATGTGCTTTCCTGTTGCATCATCTCTAAAGGCTCCCCCTAACAACATGTTGAAATTTCTAAGTCTATCCGTTATTCTTTTGGCTTATTCCTTCTACTCGTTAAATTCGAACAATTTATTTCAAACATATAAATAACGAAATAAACACAATATAGTCTCAACATCTACAGATCAACAGCTGAAAGAAAACAAACACACAAGTGACACCGTTATTTTTGGACAAACGTCCCCAGAAAAACCCAATGCGGGAAAACCGGTTCAACAATTCTGAGGGATTATTATGATGCAGTATATCCTTGAGTACAATTGGGTGCCAAACTAGCTCAACCGACAGAGAAAAACAACCGACAGTAATACCTCTCTATTCAGAAACAAGTATTCAGAAAACCTGTCGCACGAAACCCTCTCTAGTAACTCTGAAGCACTGCATCAGTCTCAAAACCCTCTGTGTTAGCCTTCTGAGGCATTATGCAGCCTCTGGGACCCTCTGCGTGGATGACGTAGGTCCTTTGGCTTCTACGTTGTCTCTATTAGGCTCTGCGTGGCCTGCTATGACTGCTAGTCTCTCAACACTATCTCTGCTTCTCTGTCTAGTACAATACCCCTCACTGTTGATCATTGATTCGACTCTGCTTAGCAACCCTGCTCTAGCAAATCGAATGACTAATCACTCTGGTGTGTTCTCCAAATGACCCTCAAGCCTCCTCTTATACTTTTCCTATTGGTCCTTCAACAACCGAGATTCCATCTCTAATTAATGACTAAGATTAGATTTGGCTTGATCCATGACTTTTGGAATATTCTAACCCAATTTTATATTCATACCCATTAATATTTTATTTTTCTTAAGTTTAAACTTAAGAACTCCATTAAAAATATTAATTATTCTAATAACCCCGAAACTGGGTACAATCTGTGCAAACCATTTATGGGTCTTGGAGATCTTATGTGCTTTAGCCTCTCCACCAATTTTCATTGCTAGAGCACATCCGATGCTACCCCAAATAAACACTCCCTCTTAGCGAGGACTGTACTCTAGTAATACTCCACACTAAGCATTACTCTGATTATCCGACACTGGTACCTGTGTTGAGGCTAGGCCTCCCCGCCCAACATCCTCTGCATTGCTGCATCCTATATTGCTGCCCATGGCTCTACCACTGCCACTGCTGCCTCCGTACTGTTGCTGGTCCATCCTACCAGCACTGCATCCCCCTCTCATCATGTTGCATCGTGCTACTTCCAACTGCTACTACAGTGCAACTTAGTTACTGAGAAGTAAGTAACTAATCCTCCCAACTTCTGACATCCCTGTTAGCTAGAAAGACTCTCGATGTTGAAGCTCTCTCTGCCGCTATCAAGTGCTCCCTCTACTGACGTCTGCACTGCTGCAACAACTCCTTGCATCTTGCACTATTGCAAACCTCTCTGTGCTATCCTGCACCGTTGTAACACTCTCCATGCCTCTTGCACTGCTGCAGCTTGCTAGTCTCGCACTGCGAAGGGACCCCTGCACTATAGCACTCGCTGTCACTTCATCCACATCCATCTCTACCCACATCTGCCAATCCTGCTACTCTCTCTTCCGGGCTCCTGTAGCAAGGTATAATCTAAGAGGTTGGGTACCTCAAGGATCCTACCCCTCATCGCTTGTAGTCCTCCTGACTACAACGCAATGTCTCCCCACCTCTTCTCTATAGGTACATGAGCACTACTGGCACACAGAACGGACAGGATCCTAGCCTTCCAGATGACAAAGTTGGATGCCCCATCCAACCTGTCCTGATCCCTCAGTCCATTCATCACCATCTCTCTGCTCTTCCTTTCAACTCCTCTGAGTCTTTACTTCCCTCCTGGGAGTTCTCTCTTCGAATCGCTCTGAGTCACTACTTCCCTCCTGGAAGTTCTTTGCTAGACTCCCTTTGAATCTCGATTTCCCTCCTTGAAATCCGCCTGCCAACCGTCGAGTCACACCTCTTCGACCTCCTGTGCACCTGCAACATTGATCCAGATTCCTTGGCTAGGAATCTACCTCGGTAACGACTCCCTCTACCTTGATTTTTCCATTTTAGGTATTGTTCTGCCCACAGTACCCCACCAGCTTGGCTCCCGCAAACTGCCCACAACTTCCTATGCCCCAGCAACTGAAGGACTTAGCCTCTAGGCTTTGCGCAATCTCGGCACTGGCTGAAATGCTCCCCCAGCCAACTGCATCAACCCTCTTGGTCTCTGCGTGAGCCTTTTCTGCCCTCCTTAGCCTTTGCGCTAGCCTCTCTCTGGCCCGGATTGATGACGCAATCCCTCTGCGTCAACCCTTCTTCTGTCGCTTTCTGCAAAGAACAACTTCTGTCACTCGGGACATCTATTTCTGCTGCAAATGGTTTGCTCAGCTGATGCCTTCAGCTCTCCTGTGATCTACAACTACACTTTGATACCATGTTGAAATTTCTAAGTCTATCTGTTAGAAATTTTATCTATATTCTTTTGGTTTATTCCTTCTACTTGTTAAATTCGAACAAGTTATTTAAAACATATAAATAACGAAATAAACACAATACAGTCTCAACATCTACAGATCAATAACTGAAACGAAACAAACACACAAGTGACACCGTTATTTTTGGACAAACGTCCCTAGAAAAACCAAATGCTGTAAAATTGGTGCAACAATTCTGAGGGATTATTATTATGTAGTATATCCTTGAGTACAACTGGGTGCCAAACTGACTCACCCGACAGAGAAAAACAACTGGCGGTAATACCTCTCTATTGAGAAACAAGTATTAAGAAAACCTGTTGCATGAAACCCTCTCCAGCAACTCTAAAGCACTGCGTTAGCCTCCTGCTGCTTTGCGTCAACCCTTTGAGGCACTATGCAGCCTCTGGGACCTTCTGTGTCACTCCTGCTGCCCTCTGCGTGGATGACGCAAGACCTCTAGCCTTTGCGGTGTTTCTGTTGGGCTTTGCATGGCTGGCTTTGGCTGCTGGTCTCTCAGCACTATCTCTGCCTCTCTCTCTAGTACTTAGTACCCCTCGTCGCTGATCATTCATTCAACCTTGCTTAGTAACCCCACTCTAGCAAATCGAATGACTGATCACTCTGGTGTTTTCTCGAACTGACCCTCAAGCCTCCTCTTATACTTTTCCTATTGGTCCTTCAATAGCCAAGATTAATCTCTAATCAACAGCTAAGATTATATTTGGCTTGATCCATGACTTTTGGAATCTTCTAACCCAGTTTTATATTAATACCCATTAATACTTTATTTTTGCTAAGTTTAGACTTAGGAACTCCACTAAAAATATTAATTATTTTAATATCTCCCAAACCGGGTACAATCTTCCCAAACAATTTCTGGGTCTTGGAGATCTCATGTGCTTTAGCCTCTCCACCAATTGCTAGAGCACATCTAATGCTACCCCAAATCAACACATGCTTTCCTACTGTATCATCTCTTCCATTACATGGGCTCCCCCTGACAATATGCTCTCCTATAGGCTTCTCCTATTTCTATGCATTTTCCAATTGTGCAGGAATTCATTGTGAAATATGTTTTCTATGTCAGACCCTGGTGGCCTTGTATTCTTTCTTGGTGAATGCCTTTCCTTCCTAGTTCTACGAGATCCATGTCAAGCTTCTTCTACAATCTCATGCAAAATGGGCAAAGTTGTGACATAGGTAGCATTCAACATCTGGTCTAAACAATGGAGAAAACATGTTGTAGTTTTTGTTGTCATAGGCATATGGGGCCTTGTCTTGCCTTCCAATAAATCCACCTCTAGGGCTTTGATAAATCCATTTATCAATACTCCCGCTATATCCCTTGCCATCTGTTGATTTGCAGTAGCATCGGATGTGGTCTAGCCACAAAAATTGGTGGAGGGGCTAAAGCACATGAGATATCCAAGACCCAAAAATGATTTGGACAGATTGTACTCAGTTTGGGAGATATTAAAATAATTAATATTTTTAATGGAGTTCCTAAGTCTAAATTTAGGAAAAATAAAATATTAATGGGTAGTAATATAAAACTGGGTTAGAAGGTTCCAAAAGTCATGGATCAAGCCAAATATAATCTTAGTCGTTGATTAGAGATGTAATCTCGGCCGTTGAAGGACCAACAGAAAAAGTATAAAAGGAGGCTTGAGGGTTAGTTGGAGAATACACCAAAGTGATCAATCATTCATTTTGCTAGAGCGAGGTTGCTAAGCAAAAGTGAATTAGTGATCAGTAGTGAGCAGAAGTGAATACATTGCAAAGAGGCAGAGTTAGTACCAGAGAGACAATGTAGAGCCTGAAGAGGTTGACACAAAGGCAATTGCGTGTTGCGCAGAGCCAGAAGAGGCCAGTGTGGGTGACGCAGAGGGTGTAAGGGTTGACGTAGAAGCTTCAGTAGCTGCACAGAGGCTAGAAGAGCTGACGCAGGGCCAAAAGGCAGCGCTGGGAGGAGTTTCGTGGTGTAGATTGGGTGTTGGTGAGCCAGGAAGGGTGATGCAGTCCCTATCAGAGTGACACAGAGCAGTGGAAACTGCAGTTGTCGTTGTGGGATCGTTCATCCAGTGATTAATCAGCTAGAAATCTGTCTTAGAGGAGAGGTACTACTGTCGAGGGCATTATCTGTTGGGTGAGCTATTTTTGGCACCCTAGTTGTATTCTGAAAACTGCATAATAATAAAACCCTCTGAATAGCTACACTGGTTTTCCCGCATTAGGTTTTTCTAGAGACATCGGTCCAAAAATAACGGTGGCACTTATGTGCTTGTTTTCTTTCAGTTGATGATCTGTAGATGTTGATATTGTACTTGTGTTTATTTTCAGTATTTACATGGTAAATAACTTGTTAAGTAATTAAACAAGTGGGCAGAAATAAACCAGATAGTACAGGAAAAATTTCTAACGAGTTAAAATTAGAAATTCCAACATGGTATCAGAGGGTGGTTGTGGATCACAGGATAACTGAAGGCATAATCTAGCAGAGCAGTAGCATCAGATTCAATTGTCCCGAGTGACAGAGCTAATCCGTGTAGAAGGTGACAAAGGAAGGAGTGACGCAGAGAGACTGCGTCATCAGTCTGGGCCAGAGAAAGGCCAACGCAGAGGCTGTGGGAGGTAGAATCAAGCTCGCACAGAGCCACGCTGTGGCCAGGAGGACTGATGCAGTTGGCTGAGGGAGTTGATTTGCCAGTGCCAGGATTGCACAGAGCCAAGTGGCTCAATCCTTCAGTTGTTGGGGCATAGGAGGCTATGGATAGTTTGCGGAGCGAAGCTGGTGGGGTATTGTGGTTAGAGCAGTACCTAACAGGGAAAGACCAAGGGGAGGGAGTTGTTGCCAAGGAGGATTTCTCACCAAGGAATCCGGATCAATGGTGCAGTTGCACAGACAATCGGAATGGAGCAACCCGATGTTGGCAGAGGGATTCCCAGAAGGGAAATTGAGACTCAGAGGGAGTCGAACCAAGAACTTCTAGACAGGAAGTTGAGAGACTCAACACGAGTCAAACAAAGGACTTCCAGAGGGAAGTAGAGAGACTCAGAGGAGTTAAAAGAAGAGCAGTGAGATGGCTATGAATGGGTTGAAAGATCAAGATAGGTTGGACAGAGCATCCAACGTTATGGTCTGGAAGGCCAGGATCTTGTCCATTCTAGACAGACATCACCTCAAGGGCTTCGTCACGAGAGTGATAGCTATCCCAGTTGACCCGTTAGCAAATGAAAGGTATGAGGAGGCAATGGTGAACACTAAGTGCATCATCCTTGATGGGGTCAAGGATCATGTGGTACCACATATTGTCGAGAACCAAACGACAAAAGAGATGTGGGATGCCTTGAAGACATTGTACCAGCATACTTCCGTGCAGAGGAAGATGCTCTTGGAGAATCAGCCAAGGGCATACCAGATGTAGAAGGGAGAGCAGATAAATGTCTTCCTCGGTCACTTGAAGGAGATCCGTGACTAGCTAACTTCCATAAGGGCCACGCCGGATGAGGAATTGATGGTGAGGACCACACTGAATGTAGTTTCCGAGGATTGGGAGGCATTTGTCCAAAGCATACTAGGCAGGACGAGTCTTCTAGATTGGGAAGAACTGTGGGCAGCTCTTCGTCAAGAAGAGATTAGACGACTGAACAAGGCGGGGAGTAGCAGCAAAGGAGTCAAAATCAAGAAGGAGGAAGAAGAGGATGCGGCTCTAGCATCTACGGGGAAGCAGGAGAAGAGGGAGAAGAAGGACCTCTCCAACGTTAAGTGCTTCCATTATGGGGAACTAGGTCATTTTGCGAACCAGTGTCCTAGGAAGAAGAGCAAGGGAGAGGTTTCGGACTCAAAGGCAGCGCCTGCAAAGGCAGAGAAAGAAGTCGATGAGGAGGACGATTGTGATAGGAGTGCTCATATGCCACTTGAGAAGAAGTGGGGAGACATCGAGCTGTAGTTAGGCAGACTATAGGCGATGAGGGGCAGGATCCTTGAGGTACCCAACCGATTCGATTATACCTTGCCACAAGAGCCCTAAAGAGGAGTAGCAGGACTGGCGAATGTCGACAGATACGGATGCAAATGAAGCAGCAGAGAGTGCTACAGTGCAGGAGTCCTCGGACAGCGTGAGGCTAGTAGGATGCAATAGTGCGAGAGGCACGGGAGTGTTTCACCAGTGTAGGATGGCACAGAGAGGTGTGCAACGATGTGAGATGTAGGGAGTTGTTGTAACAACATAGAGGTCAGTAGAAGGAACACTTGTTAGCGGCAAAGGCAGCTTCAGCATTGGGAGCATTTCTAGCCTGACAGAGATGTCAGAAGTTGGGTGGATCAGTTACTTACTTCTCAGTAAATGAGTTGCAGTGCAGTAGCAGTATGCAATAGCACAATGCAACATGATGAGAGGGGGATGCAGTGCAAATGCAGTGTTGAGAGAATGGACTAGCAGCAGCACGGATGCAAAGGGAGTTGACGTACGATGCAACAGTGGCTATGGCAGAGCCATGGATAGCAGTACAGAATGCAGCAGTGCAGAGGATGTCGAGCAGGGAGGCCTAGCATCAGCAAAGGTACCAGTGTTGGATAATCGGAGTGATGCTCAGTGTAGAGTATTACTAGAGCACAATCCTCGCTAAGAGGGAGTGTTGATTTGGGGTAGCATAGGATGTGCTCTAGCCATGAAAATTGGGGGAGAGGCTAAAGCACATGAGATCTCCAAGAGCCAAAAATGGTTTGGACAAATTGTACTCAGTTTGGGAGATTTTAAAATAATTAATATTTTTAATGGAGTTCCTAATTCAGTGAGTCTAAACTTAGGAAAAATGAAATATTAATGGGTATTAATATAAAACTAGATTAGAAGGTTCCAAAAGTCATGGATCAAGCCAAATCTAATCTTAGTCATTGATTAGAGATGTAATCTCGGCTGTTGAACGACCAACAGGAAAAGTATAAGAGGAGGCTTGAGGCTCAGTTAGAGAATACACCAAAGTGATCAGTCATTCATTTTGCTAGAGCGGGGTTGCTAAGCAAAAGTGAATTAGTGATCAGCAACGAGGGGTTAGAAGAGGCCAACGTGGGTGACGTAGAGAGTGTAAGGGTTGATGTAGAAGCTTCAGTAGCTGCGCAGAGGCTAGAAGAGTTGACCCAGGGCCAAGAGGAAGCGCTGGGAGGAGTTTCGTGGGGCAGATTGGGTGTTGGTGAGCTGGGAAGGGTGACGCAGTCCCTATCAGAGTGACACAGAGCAGTGGAAACTGCAGTTGTTGCTATGGGATCATTCATCCAGTGATTAATCAGCCAGAATATCTGTGTCAGAGGAGAGTTACTACTGTTGAGGGAAATCTTTGTTGGGTGAGCCATTTCTCACACCTTAGTTGTATTCTGAAAAGTGCATAATAATAAAACCCTCTGAATAATTGCACCAGTTTTCCCGCATTGGGTTTTTCTGGGGACATTGATCCAAAAATAACGGTGTCACTTGTGTGCTTGTTTTCTTTCAGTTAATGATCTGTAGATGTTGATACTATACTTGTGTTTATTTTCAGTATTTACATGGTAAATAACTTGTTAAGTAATTAAACAAGTAGGCAGAAATAAACCAGATAGTACAGGAAGAATTTCTAAAGGGTTAAAATTAGAAGTTCCAACACCATCCATAAGTACTATATTTCCCACTTGGAAATATTTCCCCTGTTTTTGGACCCATTTTTTATTTTTGTTTCTTTGGTAATTATGTCTTTTACCTTTGGAGGGAGGCATTGGATTTAGTTGTAATACATCTCCTCCTAGTGCATCAACCACCTTAGGTATTTCTAGGATTCTTGGCTCAAACTGATTCCATTTCCCTTCCAATTTTGAAGGAGTTGTGTTATGCTTGGTCTTGCCAAGATGATTGGGTAAAGGAAAAGGGTCAATGTCTTCATATGCTTAGCCTTATGTGGTTTGCAATAATAAATATAGAATGAATGGTTTCCCATCAGTGGTGGGTATTGTAGCATATGATAGATCCATTTATAAATGCCCACCAATAGATATTGACCATTGTCGTGACAAGAGCATGTCCTAGGCATGAGGAACATCAATGATTTTTATATCCATTAATATAGATATATCTTTTTTAGCATTTAAAGTGACATCAACATCCTTGACCAAACCATGCACAAGAATGGACTTTGAGTTGAAGCTACGCACATTCTTGTAAGGCCAAGTAATTTGCATTCCCAATTGGTTCATGACTCTTAAAGGCATGACATTCACAGAGGCACTTGAGTCAAGCATATGTTTATGTAATATTAGATTATTGATTTTCAAAGACCTATGTTCCACCAAGACTCTAGGACAACGGCACATGGGTGCGAGGAGATGCACAGGGATGATATGTGGGAGTACCCTCAAATTTTAGGGAAATTTTGGGGGGGACGGTGGTACATTGGGGTGTATATATATATTTCATATTCATATTCATAATGAAAGTATAAATACATTGATCCATACATAATTGAATTAAATGATGAAATACACTGATCCATGATCATTATTCCTACTAATCAGTGAAGACAATATCGCGATATTTTTGGGGAGACGAGATATCGCTGAGGAAATATCGCAATATTTTGTCTCCCTGAAATATCACGATATTTTCGAAATATCGACAATATCTCAAGAAAATATCGCGCTATGATTGAAAATACCACCCAGCAACAACAAAAAATTGCCGTCATGGGTAGAAAAGGCCAATTTTGTTTTTTTTTCATTCATTTTCATTTCTGATTGTTGGAGAATGAAGGGGAGAGCTATGTGCTTGCTGCCAAGGAGGATTTGAGTGTTGAATAGCCATTATTGCCACCAACAACGAAGATTTTGTTGATCTAAGATTGAAGAATAGTGAGACAATATCATTTCTTCCATTAACAGGTATGTTCAAATAAACCCCTATGTTAATGAATTTTTTGATAGTTTTAGGATTATTTTTGCTTGCCTATTTTCCTACAAACATTTTGCTTGTTTTTTTTTTCCATTTGCTATGATTTCATGCCCATGAGCAACTGCAAAGGTTTTCTCCATATTTGGAGAGAAAACTCCATTTTTTTTTTAACTTTCAAATGCACCTCTTATTGTCATTTATGGTTTTTCATTGAATTCACTTTGCAAATAATGTAGCAAAAAAAATATTTTGTAAAATGAGGTGGTTATTATTTATTAATTCCAATTTTTTTTTCGGTGCCCTAGGTTTGAGTTAGCTCACTACAAAATTCAAATATGCCAAAAGCCTTGGACCCATTTTGGGAGTATGGGCAGCCTGATGGTGGGACAAATCGGGCATATCTTACATGCAAATTGTGTGGGACCAGGATGACAGGAGGGGTTACACGATTGAAATACCATTTGGCTAGACTCACTGGACATGATGTTGGGATTTCAACAGTTTCTAGTCTGGAGCTTATACAAAAAGCTCTTGAGGCAATTGATGAAAAAGATAGAAAGA
>APFE030684736.1:39674-50361 GCA_000404065.3 Pinus taeda | reverse complement strand
CGAAAAACTGCTAAACATAGTAAGTTGTGCTACAATTAAGGAAACTGAAAATGCTGAGAGAAACAATGATGGGGGTCCAGATGGACTTGGCAGGTGGCCACCAATATCCACCTGGATCAGTTATGCACTCGTGAAGGGAGATGACCTTAGGATGGACGCAAGTTGCAAGTATAGGAGACAAGAGTCACACAAATAAGGCTTGGAGGCCTACTATGTTCTCATCACTTGGATGAAAGTTCAATACGTTCATAGCTTGTGCACGATACGAGGAAAGTGGAGAACCCAAAAATTGATAAAGTGTGAGATCAGTTGAATGAAGAAGATAGCAAGAAAATGCATAACATGATCACACATATCCATATACTTAAACTCATGAAGAGAATAGGCACAATTCCCAAAACCAACATGTACACACTGAAATGACAACAAAACAACACTAATCTCCAAGTGCGACAATTACGATGCAAGTCTTTGCGACAAAAGTGTCGATTGTAACTAGAAAGTGCATTAAGACTCTTGAACAAAGGTGTGCTTGAAAAAGAAGATCACTTGGTTTGCAATAATAATTATGCCATTACTTAGAGACCTTTTGAAAATGAATCGAACTATCTTTAGACACCAAAAACGTCATGCAAGAACTGAAGTGACACATGTAAGAGTGAAATTTCAAAGTATGACATTTGAAAAACTTACCTCGAAGGAGGGTGTAATTGTAATAAAGAGTGAAGGATGACCCTTATGCTCAAAAAATGTGTAGAGCCAAAAAAACGAAAGATAAGAGTGTGAAATGAGCTCTTGGGTGATCCCTTTATATAAGAAAAGCATATGCATGGTCAAGTTAGGGTTTGGAAGTGCGCCTATCACATGTCACAAAATCAAGAGATAAGAATGTGATAACTACCACTAGAGAGCATGATAGCACTACCTTGAGAAAGTTGCTTTCTTTGTCAACAAGAAGTGCCTCAATCTGTCTGAAGAAAGTGTGTTAGGACTATCTCAAGGAAGTGCAATGGGAACTATTTCAAAAAAGTGTGTTAGGCCTTAAGAAGAGGGGTGTGTGATGATGGAAAATGACTTAGGATTGTTAAAGTAAGGTGCTTCGACATTTAAATATTCTAGGAGAATATTTGAACACTATAGAAAACATGACCAAGCGTGACTTTAATGACTTAAAACGAAATATGACATGATCATTAGGGAGCTCCAAAATTTGGATGAAGGAAAAATTCTGGAGGGTGTTGTAGCAGCTACAACAACACCCATGGTTGGTGGTTGAACTCTATTTATGAGGAATGTTACAACAATATAAGAGCCTAGCCACTACCCCTGACATATTTTATAGAATCACAAATCACCTGAGGCACACCTACTTTAGTGCCACTTATTTGTAAAACCAACCCCTAAAGCATCCACAAATATTGTAACACCCCACCCCAAATTTACCCACTTTTATAAGCTCTCCATGGTAAACATGAGATGAGAGTTACCATGAATGACCCAATATCCAAGTTCCAGTTATGGAAGTGGAGTCTACTAACTGAAAACTTTTCTACAACCTCCAAGAACACCTGACCATCCAGATGTCAAACAACATCCATTGATCACGTTTCACTGGACTAGAACTACCATTTTCACTCACTTCACAGCCCATTTGCATGCATGTACAATTATGCATGTGGCCAAAAGGCTCCAGCCACAAGCACAAGGCGCCTTCCATTTGACTACAACCAAAATTCTCCAGTTTTGTGAATGCTACCAAAAGCCCTATTCCAGATTTTTATTCTAGTCTTCAGGCCACTGGCCAGAACTTTCCAGAACTCTATCATTCAGCTACATGAACCTCAAGAATCAATTTTCAGGCTCAAATCATACTCAAACTTATAAAACACCCAATAGCCATTTATGTAAACACTTTGTAGGCAAAGTACCTATAGATCACAAATACATATATGCTCATTGATTCAATAAGTTCATCATATAATCATCAAGCAACCTTGCTCCCCTCTATTACTAGTTGCAACAACATGAATTAGCTCATGCATTCATATAATGTAACCCATATCCTATCAAACCATGGAATGGATCCATAGCAAAAACACATCATATAATGAGAAATATACCATTCATGTAACCAACATTTAACTAGAATAGAACCATGACAAAGCAGTCATAAAATCATACCTAAAATAGGAACTTCTGCTCATTAATCTCAATAAGAACCAACACTTAATAACATATGCAAATGAAAACCAATTCAAGGACTTCCACGTACCACCTAACCATAGATTGGGATGAACCAAATCTTTCTTTCAGCCAAGCACCCTTGTGCCATATTCCAAGCATGAATGTGGGATCTCATGGGATAAATCAAATATAATTAAACATCGACTCCAAAGGTTAAACCACCTCCACCCTCAAGTCACATTGATATCACCTAAACTGATCCATAGATCACCAAACCAACACAAGCTTGGATGCCTCATAATTTCTTCACCACACCCAGAGGAATTTTCTTGTCTCCACCCACCTGTCAAGGGCTTCCAAAAGAAAACCATCTCCACCCCCAACCCTTGGGATTTTCCTAAGACCACCTCACCCGGATCCAAAATCTTCCAACAATCTAAAGCTCAACCAAGAATGAATCCCAACACACCTAAATATCCAGGAAATGGAAAGGAAAATCTAAACACACTGTCAATCCAGGCAATCCCATGCCAATGACAACAAAATAATTATGTAAACCAAGTGCATACACCATGCATTCAAATAACAAGAAGGAAATCGCACATGCAACATGTTATCCTACAAAATCCTCTTGTTGTAGCTACTCTTCCAACCTTCTCCTTGCGCTCCCTTGCTTTCCTTTGCTTGTTTGCTTGTTTAATTACTTGTGTCCAAGTGCTCTCTTCAGTTGTTGTAGTGCTCTCTCTCTCCTTTTCCTCCAAATTACCAAGAGTGATCCCAAGTAACTAAGAGTATCTAAGAGAGTCACATAATGTTTTCCCTCTCTTTTTCTTTTCCTTCATTTTCCCTTGCATGAATATTCTTGTCTCTTCATCTTCCATTTCTCCTATTTTCCTTTGTTTCTTTAATTAATTGTCATTTATTGCCCTTTTCCTTTTGCTAATGCTAATGCCAATTTTCATAACTCATAATTAACCACAAGTGATATCCACTGTAACGTTTTCCCCTCATTCAACTTGGAATACGTGTCCTGTGATCTTGGTCTTATTTTTCCTTTATAATGTCCTTCCATTTACATGGAAAATCAACTAGGAGTTGCTACAAATATGCCTCTTACAATTCCCTTTTCTTCACCAATACACTTGTAATAGAGTTGACATGTCTTGAACAATTCTAGGCTTCAACCCATACTTCCCCAAGGTTGTTGTGAAAATTGTTGCAAGCACACTTAACCTCAATAAACCCCATGAACATGTGGTTTCTCACCTGGTTGTTGCCACCAAGGTCAATTCCTATCTTATAGTGAACCACTTTTGAATCACTTCTCCATGATGCTTTGGATTCTTGTGGCATCCACTTTAAATAAGAGTGGTGTACAACCATTTTCCCTCATTGAGGTGTCTAACCACCATCTCCAAAACGAAGTGGACCCACATCCCTCCATGCTTCTTAGATGACTATTACGTCTAACTCCTTAAATGATGTACAAAGCATAATTGCCAATCCCTTGTACTTCAATTATTGCGTCGCTCCAACCAACCTTATTTCTTATAGAGGAAGGTGCAACTTGCATCTATAGAAAAGCATGAAGAACCTTTGTTAATGTTTATGGGAATTCAAGTGCAGGGCCTCTTAGACTTGCAATGAAAGATCAAGGCCAGGTTAGAGAATGACCCCATTACATTAAATATTATGAAACAAGTGAAGGAAGGAAAAACAAGGAAGTTTTGGATGGATGAGGGATTGTGGCGCTTTGGTAGTTGATTGTTTGTGCCTGAGTCATCTAACCTCAAGAACCAACTTTTTTTAGAATATCATGATTGACTTTAGGATAGACACTTAGGGTAAAAGAATAACATTTGCATTGTTGGAATCAAGTTACTGTTAGGAACATATGTGACATGAAACTGAAGAGTACATTCAAACCTTTCTTGTGTATCAACAAAACATTAAAATGCAATTTGGTCCAATCCAACCTTTATTGGTGTGAAAGAGACCTTGAGTGAGCATCTCCATGGACTTCATCATTCAACTGCCACTTTCACAAGGTTATAATGGAATATTGTTTGTGGTTGATTAAATATCTAAATGTGTAATCTCGGTCCCAATAAATGTGCCTTTTGTAGTCTAGGAAGTTATGAAGTTATTTTTAAAACATGGTTTAAAGCTTGGAGATTTCCCATTAAACATTAAGTCAGGTAAGGACACAAGATTCACAAGCTAGTTTTGAGCATAATTGTTCAGATTCGTTGGAACCAAATTGTTAAAGAGTTCAAGATATCATTTTCAAAACATTGCGTAGATATAGTGTGTCAATAGTCTTCTAGAGGAGTACTCAAGGCATTTTGTTAATGTAGACCAATCAAACTAGTCTAAGTTTTTGCACTTAGTGTAGTGTACAACATGAAAAACTAGAGATTACTTACAAAGTATGTCCATTTGAGTTAGCTATACTAGGTAGCAACTAGTGGAACCTCTCCTATTGTTGAAAGGATTTGGAGCAACCCATTATCATTTCGAGCTCCTAAAGGGATGGTGGGATAAAGTGGAAATATACACATTTAGTTGATGTGGTTGGCCAAGAGGATGAAACATTGAGAAAATAAAGGCAAAAGAGAAGTGGATTTTTAAGTTGGTGACAAGATATTACTTAAGTAAGGTAGAGAAAAACTCAAAGCCAATGGACATGGTAGGTGCATTGTTACAACGTGAAGGGTCATTTGAAGTTCTTGAGAAGATAGGGAATGTAACATACAAGTTGAAATAGGTGAATCTTTTAGAAACTTATCATCTAGTTTCCCATGTCTATCAATTGAAATTGTGTTGGAGTGATGGGGATGATTTTATTAGGGCAAGGCCATCTTTTGTGCATACAAATGTCTTAGATAAGTCAAAATGAGAAGTAGATAAGCTATTTGTCCATGGGACTATTAAGCATCACAAAACAAGGTATTGGGAGTACTTCTTTGCGTGGGAGATTATGCTTTAGGAGGAAAACAATTGGGAACTAAAGGAATCATTATGGAAATATGAGGACAAGGTGAAGGTGTTCAAGAAGAGAAATACCAATGCACTTAGATGGACATTCATTGAGCACTGTTAGGATGACAACAATTTGAGTGGGATAGGATGTAACAACCTTGCCAAAGAGGATGTTATGCAAGTGAAATAGGCTATGATAGAGCTATATAATCATTGCCAACAATTAGATGTATTGGTAAAAACATTTATCTTGGCAAGTATTGTATTTCAAAGGAGTTTGGCACAAATTGGGTAGTTGGCACATTTAGGGAGAATGTGGTCTCAATGGGTGTATGTTCCTTGCTTCATGGAGGTGATCACTATCACCAAACTCCTTGGGATTAGTGGGTGCAAGTTTGGGTTTGATAAGCATTGCGTGTGATGCAAGGCACCACATTTTGAGGTAAAAAGGTGAAGGAATCCTCCAATATTAAAAGAGGATGAAAGCACACTATAAGTAATTGAAGAGAGTCACAAAGAGATCTACATTTAAGAGGTTGTAAAGTTTATGGTTTGTTAAGAGAATGAGAATTGGATAGTGGAAACCTATTATGTCGAAGAATGGGACCTATAAGGGGTAGGTCCCTATTGATTCAAAGGTTGGTTGGTAAATAGAGTGGCACCAAGGCAAGTGTGCCTTAGATTATTTTTGCATTGATAAAATAAGTTGTAGGTAGTGGTCAGACTTCCCTTTTTATACACTACTCTAACTTTTTTCATTAATAAAGAATTAGTGCCCATCTTGGATGCAACCACCAATTGTTTTTTGTCATGGTTTCTTTATGCATGGGCTATTTACCATTTACTTGATGTTATGTGTAAGAGGGGCTAAGTATTGATTATGTTAATTTAGTTATAAAACTACCAATGTGATCTAGGTAGGGTTGAGTTCATATTGAAAAGACACAATCTAGTTGTTTTCGATCAAGGGTTATTTTATCATTGAAATGGGGCAAGTAGTGCCACATGATCTAAAGGATGTTAAAATTAAAAATGCCAGGCTTAGACTTATTTGGATCCTAAGATCAAGCTTCCTTCATTACTCTTTTCATGAAATTCATCTCATCAATTGGGAATAATTATTATTCACAACCATTATTATCCATTTCTTACTAATTCAATTGGTTTTGTGAACACAACACTGTTTGTTCCACCCTTCTTTGATTATGATTATTAAGGACTGTTGAAATTTGGTACCGGAGGACAGGTGGTTCCCTAAGGCTTTGATCTTTGGCCTAGGGAAAAGTGTCCAAAAGATTTTAATTTTTCTCCTAAAGTGACTTTATAATTTTTATAAAGTTAAAATCTAATTTAAAAGTGACTTTAAGTGATAAAGTTACTAAGTCTATTTTTAAAGTGACTTTTATAAAGTCAATGAAAAATTAGAAAGAAAACGTGACTTTGGAAATAAATGACTAAGTGGGTCTTTATTAAAGTGGGTGAATTAAAAAATAGAAAGTGAGATTTAAATGTGCATTTAATCTCAGCCATTGATCTAAATCTATCTCAGCCATTGGATTTAGGGATCACCCAAAAGTCATTTAGGGTTGGGTTAAGTGAGGAAAAGGAGAAAAAGATCATTCATTCTTTCATGAGCAGATTGGGAGAAGGAGAGCAAGAGAGCAAGGGAGATTTCTGGACAAGAAGGAGAAAGAGGCAGCAGTTTGGCACACATACCAAGGCAGCTCTTCAGCGAATCCGTACAGCTGAAAGAACAAGTAGAAAAAGCTAATTTTTGCTGAGAAAACAAAGAAAAACTGATTTTTGGGCACGAATTTCGAGGAGACAAATTTCGGCACAAAAATCGAGGTTTGTCCGTATAGTCCGTACGGCTGCACGTACAGTCCGTACGGTTCGTACATACGTACGTCCATACATACGTACGTACGGTCCATACCGCACGTACATCAAGTTTCCAGGTTGTCTGTTGGGCTGAAAACAGATAAGTTTGCTTGCTGGAAAAATTTGTTTCGCTGTAATTTTTTGCTGAAAATTTTCTCATTGTAAAAGGCATTTTCCAGAAATAAAGAAGAGCTCTCAAATTGGTTTTCCCCAAGAGTTGTAGAGGGTTTTTCCAGGGTCACATTGACAAAAAATATCAGTGTTTGAATGTGTTTTAATGGCTGTTTATTACTGCTGATTTTTATTTATGCAATTTCCAGCATTCTGTAAAATTTTCAGAATTTGTGTTTTCAGCAAATTTATTTTTTTCAGCTTGTTGAATGTATGGTTATGGGAAAGAGCATTTAACTACATGTGAGAAATAAGGAGAAACTGAAAACCGGGGTGGGAAAACAGAAATTTTAACACCCTAGCCCTGCGGGCTTAGGAGGTGTCCTTCGTAACCACAATAGGTGAAATTTTACATATCTATAGTCAATCTATGGGAGAGGCTACCAACAATGAAACATAAGTCACAACATTAGAGCAAGGACTTCGGATACTAATTCGATTGGGAATAGGGGCTACTATTGTAGAAGGGGCTTCACTGTTGGAAATTAATGCATCAAGGAAATTACAAAAGGGATTGAAACCTGGAAAGGTTATGAAGCACTGGAGGCTGGCCAAAGTTATAGAGCTCATTGCAGAGCACCTCTCAATCCTCGACGGAGTCATTGTGCAGGCAGTGAGATAGACTGCAAATGCGGTAGCGAACTACCTAGCAAACTATGGGGTCAATCATCAAAATACCTACCCGGACACCTGTTGGCAAGATGTAACATGTGAAGAGCTTCAGGCCAAGTGTTCACAACTTTCAAGGCACAAAATTCTAAACACGGGGGAGGGATTAAGCAGCACCATGGTACCATTCATCAATAACGAATGAGGACAACCATTAATGTTCATTCCCTGGGTCATTATGCCCTAGATGGGAATTGCAAGGGGAGGTACCATCACTCACATCGGAAGGGGAGGGAAATATCACAGCATAATGAACGTCAAATTATGCAAGGCGCAACTGAGGACACGTGGCCCATAACTAGTAGCTACAAGGGTGGAAACTTAGTGGCTTTGAACCGGAATCATGTGAAGGCATTCGAAAATCTAAAAGGGAGTAACTATGTCAGAAACCGTAGATCTACGAAGGCTTCGCTGAAGATTGTGATCCATCACATTCAACCCTCAATTATAATTACGATGATCCAACAAAGGGCTCAAACATATCATTCCCATCTCCCAGTTCTAAACCTTATGCGCTCTGTCTGGTTCCTCAAAGCTTGTTTGAATCCCGCTGATACCTGCAACAACACTATGACAAACGAAGGTAGTCGTAATGCTTCTGCTAATAGAAAATTGAAAAAATACCGGGAGGCCTATGAAACTTCAGTCTCTACCAAGGGGAAAAAGAAAATTGAGGAAATAGAAGCAGAGGTCAATGAGGAACATGAGAGGCTAGACATCCACACAATGGAGGAGGAGATCGAGTGGATCTCGGACCCAAGAACTCCAACTACCAGAGCCACTCAATTCGTGAGAACCCAAAGTGAAGTTTGGCGCATGAAAGCCATGCTTGCCAAAGCTCTTAGTATGCAGGGCACAACCATGAAAGATGCGTACTATGCCACATCGCTCGCCTTAGCCAAGAACTCTGCAAGGTTGGATTCACTGGAAGTTTGTATGAAGTCTTTAACAGAGGAACTCAAGATGCTGTCTAAAAATCTGGGAGCCTTCATCAGGCTCTTTAAGCTCTCTATTCGACCGGGGATGAGCATTGTGGTTGACATTCCAGCAAAGGACAACGACACCCGCAAGGTAAAGTGCCATAACTCCCAGAGGATTCCGAAGCCAGAACCTGACAATGCAACTGATCCGAATTAGATCCATAAAGAATGATTAAATAGAGCCATGGCTATACGAGGTCGGGACAAATTTCAAATAATTTAAAACAACGATAAAAAACACCTCTAAACTAGTGGAAATGGCAACCAATGTGGAATGACGAGGACCTCGGTCAAAGCATGCTGACTGAGGCCCATGGAGACTGCGCAGGAGGCAAAGCTAGTTCCTGGGAGGCCCGGATTGGGAAACAGAGGCAATTTTTGATGCGCGATTACGAAAAACCTCAAATTGGAGAAGCCCGAGTGCTCGGTTGCATGAGAGCCAGGAAAACCGTGGGATAAAAGGTTAAGAGCTAAAGCCGGGACCCGCTCCAAAACCAACAGTATTAATCGGGGTTGTCCATGGGTGGTAAGCAGTTTTCAAGGAAAAGAAGAGATTCCACTCAATGCTTGACACGTGGCAAGCGGAGGAGAGAGGAAACCGCCGCTCATCGTGCGCTAACAGTCAAGCTAGTCAACTACGCAGGATGAGTGAATGGCGTTAGATCTGGGGGCTCCAAATCTAACAGCTAAGATTGTGCCCAATGGAGAAGACAAAATTAACGAGGGAATAAGCCACGTTTTACAAGAATTTGAAGTCCAAGTTGGACCACCACGGTGGCAAATGAATCATTCCATAACATAACTGAAGAAACGAATTGACAAGGTAAGTTGGTGCAGTTTGCAAGGGGACAAGTGGCCATCCCTGTGAGTCTGATGATGACGCCGAGAACAGGGAACTCCAAGCAAAACTGCAAGAAGGCGAATCAACGGAGGCAGAAGAGGAAACGAACCGCCATGAGCTCGAATGATTTAAAGCCATAAATAGAGAATAGAAAACACACACCCAGAGAGGAACACATAAATTAGAAAAGAGGAGAACCAGTGAAGCAAAAAGCAAAAAGAAGGCAGAGCGCCAAGTTGACCAAGGGCAGCGTCGAGCAGTAGAGAGCTTGAGCAATTCAAGCCATCCCTGAGAGGATCTGTCAGATTAGAGAGGTCCAAGATCTAACAAGGAAAAGAACCTGTGTACTCCAGTGGCTTGGGGAATCTAAGAACCACCATGCCAAGCCAATCTGTTTCAAGAGACTCATATTGAGCTCTTGCATTGTAATTCTCTACTTCAAGACACAATAAAAAAAAGAAGGCCACCACTGAGAGCTGGACCAGAGATGTGATAGGGTGAAATCCTTATTAATTTCTTGTGTTCTTGTATTTGCTTACTGTATTTCTCTGTTGTTTTCCATTTCAAGTGTCTGTGTATTTGCAATCTAATCGATTCGTTGCTTGAATAACCACACACACCAAAATATGAGTCTGTGATACCTTCATTTAATAATTCTTAACTGAGGTCACTCGTTGGGTGATTATCAGATCAAGTGGTATCATAGCTCTAGGTTGTAAGGTTAGACAAGCTTGTGTTGGTTTAGCTGTTGAATGCTCACTAGATCAAAGCTCAAATTAGGAGAAGGAGAGTTGGTTGAAACTAATCCTAAAATTGGGAGAGTATATCCTCGGAAGACAATGTCAGAGGAAGGTTCTATGGGGCCAGGCCCTCAATTCATAGAGAGTTTCCTAGCTATAAATTCTATGGTAGAAGAAATGTATAGGGACTTTAGAAAGCATAAGGATGAAGATTCATCAGGTTCTAAACAAGATAAAGA
>APFE030684736.1:24931-36497 GCA_000404065.3 Pinus taeda | reverse complement strand
ATAAAGAATTGTATGCATTAGTTCAGAGTGTGAAAAAGTGGAAACATTACTTAATGGGCAAAGAGACAGTAATACATACTGATGATCAACCACTTCAATATCTACACTCCCAAACTAAGTTGTAGCAATCAAGACACTACAGATGGATGGGCTTTCTACAACAGTTTCATTTAGTCATCAGATATAGAAAGGGCATACATAACAAAGTTGCAGACATGTTATCTAGACCCATTATAAATGCATCTACTATACTTAAGCATAATTATGTACTACATGAAAGCTACATTGAATAATATGCTCAAGATATAGATTTTAAAGATGTATATGCAACCTTGAATAAAGGAAAGAGAGTAGAAGAATTGAATTATCATGTAAATAACCAAATCTTATATCACTGTGGGAAACTCTGCATCCCACAAACAAAGAGAGTAAAGATAATTAGAGAGTTACACACTTCTTTGATATCAGGTCACTTTGGGGTAAGTAAAACAGTTGCACAGCTACAAATATTTTTCTATTGGCCGAAAATGAATGAGACAGTTTCTAGATATGTAAGAGGGTGTACTATGTGTGCTAAAAGCAAGCCCAAAAATAGAAAACTAGGCTTGTACACTCCATTACTAGTTCCTTCTCACCCTTGGGAAAGTGTTTCCCTAGATTTTGTTGGAGAACTACCTAAGTCTAGAAAAAGTCATGATTATCTGTATGTGGTTGTGGATAGGTTCAACAAAATGTGTATTTTGATACCTTGTAATAAACATATTACAAATGAACAAACTACAAAACTATTCTTTGAACATGTATGGGTTCATTTTTGATTACCCACTTCTATTGTATATGATCGAGACACACGATTTGTGGGGAAGTTTTGGTCAAGTCTGTGGGAGCTGATGGACACCTACCTGAAGAAGAGCACAACTTTTCATCCACAAATTGATGGCCAAACAGAAGTAGTCAACAAGACAATGATCCAGTTACTCAGGGGATATTGCAGCAAACATCCTAAGCCTTGGGATGAACACTTATGTTATGTGCAACATGCTTACAACAGAGCAAAACATTCTTCTACACAGAGATCTCCTTTTGAAACCTGTTTTGGTTTCATACCAAGGTCTCCTTTGGATTTTGTCTTTGGTAAACATATCACCGTTGATGGACACAGTGATGTGGACAAGGCAACTAGGTTCATTGAATAGATCTAGGAGATTCACCAAGCATTATAGGAACAACTGGAAAAAAGCCAAGCCAAATATAAGGCAAGGCATGACAAGCATCGGATGGAGCATAGTTTCCAAGTTGGAGACCAGGTCTAGCTGTATATCAGCAAGGACAGGATGCAATGTGAAGGTAAAAAGCTAAAGCCTATCAGGTATGGACCTTTCAGGATACTTGAGAAGATTCGTGAAAATGGTTTTCACCTTGATCTACCAGCTTACATACACATCTACTCAGTCGTAAATGTAGATTGCTTGAGATTGTTTTAACCTTCAATGATTGAGGATCCTAAAGAGAAAAATCAATTGTCTTCTATTGATGACCTGCAACTTGAATATCTGAATGAATTATAGGAAGACACAGTCTTGTATAGGAAGGTGAGGAGGATGCGCAGAGGAGATGTTGAGTACCTCATAATTGGACTCAAAGGTTCAAAGCCGAGTAGTGCAAAGTGAATTGAGATTGGGAAAGTGAGAGATAAGTACCCTCACTTAGTCGATGCTTGAAAGAAAACCAAATTTTGGTGGTCCAAAATCTTTTCAGTGGGAAGGCCATGATCCGAATTGGATCCATAAAAAATGATTAAATAGTGCCATGGCTATACCAGGTCGGGACATACTTCAAAGAATTTAAAACAGCGATCAAAAACACCTCTAAACTAGTGGCAATGGCAACCAGTGTTGAACGACGAGGACCTCGGTCAAAGCGTGCTGACCGAGGCCCGTGGAGACCATGCGAGAGGCAAAGTTAGCCCCTGGGAGGCCTGGATCAGGAAATAGAGGTAGTTTTTGATGCGCGATTAGCCCTGAGCGATCAATCGCATGGGAGCCAGGAAAACCGTGGGATAAAAGGCTAAGAGCTAACGGTGGGACCCACTCCAAAACCAGCGGTATTGATCATGGGCGTCCATGGGTGGTAAGAAATTTTGAAGGAAAAGGATCGATTCCACTCATCGCCTAATGCATGGCAAGTGGAGGAGAGAGGAAACCACCACTCATCGCGTGCTAACGGTCGAGCTAGTCAACCGCGTGGGATGAGTGAATGGCGTTGGATCTAGGAGCTCCAGATCTAATGGCTGAGATCGCGCCCAATGGAGAAGATGGAATTTACGAGGGAATAAGCCACGATTTAGAAGAATTTGAAGTCTGAGTTGACTGCCATGGTGGAAAATGAATCATTCCATAACATAACTGAAGAAACAAACCGACGAGGCAAGTTGGCGCAGTTCGCAGGACGACAAGTGGCCATCCCTTTGAGTCTAATGATGACACCGAGAATAGGGAACTCCAAGAGCAGCTACAAGTAGGTGAATCGACGGAGGTGGAAGAGGAAATTAACCGCCATGAGCTCAAGTGATTTAAAGCCATAAACAAAGAAAAGAAAACACACACCCAAAGATGAAGACAAAAACCAAAAAAGAGGAGAACTAGTGAAGAAAAAAGTAGAAAGAAGGCAGAGGGCCTAGCTAACCAAGGATAGTGTCGAGTACCAGAGAGCTTGAGTGATTCAAGCCATCCCTGAGAAGATCTGTTAGACTAGAGAGGTCCAAGAGCTGGAAAGGAAAAGAGTCTGTGTACTCTAGTGGCTTGGGGAATCCAAGAACCACCCTGCCAAGCCAATCTGTTTCAGGAGACTCATTTTGAGCTCCTGCATTGTAATTCTCTGCTTCAAGACACAATAAAAAAAATAAGGCCACCACTAAGAGCTGGACCGAAAATGTAGCCTTGTAGGATAGGGTGAACTCCTTATTAATTTCTTGTGTTCTTGTATTTGCTTACTGTATTTCTCTGCTATTTTCCATTTCAAGTGTCTGTGTATTTGCAATATGATTGATCCATTGCTTGAATAACATAGACACACACACACCAACATATGAGTTTGTAATACCTTCATTTAATAATTCTTAACTGAGGTCACTCATTGGGTGATTATCAGATCAGCAACAGCCGAACCAAGTGCTACCAGTAAGGATTATGTAGAATTGGATCTGTAATTGCTTCATCGTTATTTTCTCTTCGCCAACCATCCTTTGCTGGCTTCTTTTTTAATGTCTGAATATGTCTTGAGTACATTGGGATTTCCTATATGGTTTTTCTTCTTATGACAAGCAGCCCTGCGTGGATAGCCTCTTCTACGTTTCGGTACAATTGTGAAACGATAGTTTGTTTAGCTCATTAGTGTCAATGATAGGTTCTGTTCGTAAGTCACAGGCCTAGTTCCTGCTAGCTCTGAGTGTAGCCATTTTGGTCGATCAAGCTTGATGCTCGATGATATGTCTGGATATACAGACCTTTTGTATCTATGTAATTTTGTGATATAATATACATCTACCGATTTACAAAAAAAAAAAACTATATGTTACTTTTTTCTTATGAGTTTAGATTTTTCAAAACAAATCAAAATCATACCAAGTATCCAAGTATCTAATAGATTATCATATATTCTCTTTTAATTTATATATAAATATTTTTTTGTGCTAATCTTATATATTTATATATACATATATATAAAACACTTTTTTGTGTTAATTTGACATATTTTTTTAAAGATGGAAGCAGTTTATTTATAATAATTTTTGGAAGGTTTTTTTAAGTACATTTTTTAGTTGTAGTTCTGGTTTAATTGGCAAGAATTTGGTTGGAATTACAATTTTAATTGTGAATTCCCACAATCTTAATGACTGGAAGTTTTTTGTTAATAACTCTAGAGTTTTTCGGGATGTTGAATCTATGTATACAGTGAAAAATTAGTTTTATAACAAAAATCAAAACTTGACCTAAAATAATTCACCAAATTCTAACCACAAACTTTAAACCCATGTGAAAAAGGATGCAATAAAATCAGCGAAGTCCAATTTTTTGGGCTACCATATTTTATCGACCGATTTTTTGGCGATTTTTTTAGAAAACAAAAAAGTCACGATTTAATTGAAAAAGGCGTGATGTAATTGTGAGTCGATCAAAAAAATCACGAAGCCCCCCCAAGCACTGAATAAGTGAGGAAAAAGCCGAAAAAACACTCATTTTTCACTCTTCTTTCTACCATTTGTCCATGTGGATAGAGGTGTTTTCCATTTTCCAAGAGGAGGAGATTTACTAGTTTTGTGGTGTGGATTTGGAGATTTGTCCAGAACTCAACATGAAGAGATTCAAGTTGCTGATTTGCTGCTAAGAGCTATGTATTTTAATTTCTCTCTCAGTCTTTGTTACACAAATGACTTCTATTAGGTTTTCTTTAGCTTATTTTTGCTTAAAATTTTGAATCAAAACATTGTTTAGATTCTAGATTGAATCAAAACTTCAAAATGTTTAGATTTTTTACATGTTTCAACTTTCAAGAATAAAAAATTCAAACCCTTCTATTAGTTTTTTTTTAGCTTATTTTTTCTTAAAAATTTGAATCAAAACATTTTTTAGAATCTAGATTGAATCAAAACTTCAAAATGTTTAGATTGTTTACATGTTTCAAATTTCAAGAATAAAAAATTTAAACCCTTGTTTAGTGAATTTGAGTGTTTTCAAGTGAATGAGAAGATGCTTTTAAAATTCAAAATCAAAAATTAAATTTGTGTTTGTTTTTTATGTGATGGGATTTCTTTTTCAAAATTTTTTTGTGCCCTATGTTCAAATTCAAGCTCAAAGTTTCAAACAAAATGTTGAGGAATTTGGACCCTATGTGAGAATATGGTGAACTTGATCCTATACCTGAATCTTGGTGGATCAATAGATTATATTTGACTTGCAAGTTGTGTGGCAAGCATACGTCAAGGCTGTCAACAAATTAAAATTTCATCTCAGGAAAATTCTTGGGCAAAATATAAAACTTTTCCCAAATCCAACTCCAGAAATCATCCTACAAGCCATTAAATCATTGATGGAAAAAGAGGAGGGCAAAGACACCAGGGCAACAGTAAAAAGCCAACTTGTAGGGGCCTCAAGGGTGGGGGAAATTGAGAGTGGTTCTTCAACATCACATTCCACACCCACATGTCCCAGCCCCTCAATTTTCTCATCTTTTTTTGTTCCTAGAACCACATCTAGTGCACAACCTCACATCAAATTGACACTTGAAGAAAGGGAAAAGGAAAAAGCTAATAGGTTGGTTAGTAAGTGTCTTCTATGGAGTGATGTTCCTTTCAACATTACCAAGACCAACCCATTCTACCAATCTATGTTTGATGTCGTTTCTATTGTTGGCCCAAGGTACAAAGCCCCTACCTTTCCAGAGTTGAGAGGGTCTCTTCTTCAAGATGAAAATGTTGATTGCACTGCTAGATTGGAGGAGTTTAGGGTATTGTGGGAAGACATTGGATGCACAACCCTGTCGAATGGTTCAGCTGACCAGAAAGGTACGACCCTTCTTAACTTCTTGGTTACTTGTCCCAAGGGGACAATGTTTATGAAATTTGTTAATGCAAGTGGACACATTAAAGATGCATGTTTATTATGTGAGTTGTTGGACATCTTCATTCAGGAAGTAGGTCCACAAAATGTTGTCCAAGTCATAACAAAAAATGCTGCAAATTATGTTGTTTCTGGTAGGTTGCTTATGGAGAGGTATCCTAACTTGTTTTGGACACCTTGTGCTGCTCATTGTATTGACTTGATGTTGGAGGATATAGACAAGATTCCTCTTGTGAGGCATATTGTTGAATCATTCAGAAACATAACAAAATTTATATATAATCATGCATTTGTGCTAGCTTGATGATAATATTCACCAACAACAAAGAGTTGGTGTGTCCTTCCATTACATGATTTTCCACTACTTTCATATCTCTTCAGTCTCTGTTGAATTTTATGTGAGATGTGAAGAGCATGTTTCTTTCACAAGATTGGTATGTTTTATCTATTAGCCGCAAACTAGAGGTAGAGAGCATATGTAAACTAATTTCATATGATCAAATATTTTGCGCAGGAGTAGAGGAGGTGTGTGTCATTTCAAAACCTTTGGTAAGGGTTCTTCAGTTGGTTGATGGAGACAAGCCCGCAATGTGCTACTTGTATGAGGCCATGGATAGGGCCCAATAAGCTATTCATGCCTATTATGAAGATAAGGGAGATAAGGGCTTAGCGAAACAATAGGTCCTATGGAGAGTAATAGATGAGTGACAGAACAATACCATCCATCTCCCCATTCATGTTGTAGGTATCTACCTCAACCCTGCATCTTCTTACTCCTATGATTTCATATTTAATGGCGAGGTAATGGATGAATTCCTCGATTGTGTTGAGAGGATGGTGGCATTTGAAAAAGAACATAAAGAAATTTATAAAGAAATGGAGATATATAGGATGGAAGGTGGCACATTTGGTTTTACCATGGCTATTAAGAATAGGATGACTAAAATGGTAGGTAAGCTTTAGTTTGTTTCAACTTTCAAAATTTATATTGTCTCATCATAAATTGCTTCAAGTTTAGAATTTCAATGTTTTAACTCCTTCTTCATCTTCTTTTTTAATGTTTCTCATTTTTCTTTTAACTTGTAGATGTTTGGTGAACAAGCTATGGTGACAGAGTACCCCATCTCCAAAAGATTTCCATTTGAGTGCTAAACCAAACATGCAATTCCTATGGGTGTGTGCGCAATTCGAGTGTATTTGACAAAAATGCACAGCAAAAAGCGCAACAAGTAAAAAACATCAAATAAATTTTTTGAATTCATTTTATTATTTTTAAGATTCAACTTTTATAAGTACTAATTTACAATCTATGACCCTAATACAGATTGGAGTCCCAACACCTCAATGACATGGTCTACGTCTACTACAATCTCCAATTGTGGGTGAGACAACCTAAACAAACTCCTTATGTAGAAGCCATCTCATTGGACAATATTGATACCACTGTTGCAAGGAGGGTTGAAACTGAGAGGTTGGCCATGGAATCGATTTCTAATTATGATCTGAAAATGGGGCTCTTAGGCTTCTTGTCTAACTTACAAGAACCTCTCCCACTTCCAAAGCTTTAAATTTTCCCAAGTCTATTTGATCAACCAATGCGGAAATAAGAAATGCTTAAAAATATGGGTGTGTGCTTGTATTTGTTTTCAGCTGATTATTTACTTAAAATATGTTGTTTGTGTTGATATGGGAAGGTACTTAAACTGATATATAAATGCATATAACAATAGTTAAAGCATCAGTAAAAACAAACACATAAGACAACAATATAATATGGAGTTCACCCTGATATCTTGGGCTACATCTCCTTAAGCTCTAATCAACTCGATTAAGCTCTCTGGGATTATGGCTTCAATTCTTTTACAAGTGCTACACTTAACTCCATTGGTTTACAGCTAAACCAATGGGATTAGAATTCCATCTTACCCTTGGACGTCCTTGTTCTGCAGACAGGTCTAGGCTTCTCTGGACTGGACTCCTTCTATCAG
This sequence comes from Pinus taeda, assembly GCA_000404065.3. Classification (NCBI taxonomy): domain Eukaryota; kingdom Viridiplantae; phylum Streptophyta; class Pinopsida; order Pinales; family Pinaceae; genus Pinus; species Pinus taeda. The sequence continues at coordinate 28,891 of APFE030684736.1, read as the reverse complement.
TGCTCTGAGCTTCTCGAGCTTCTAGCTTTTCCGACTCCCTCAGAATTCTGCCTTTGTCTCTGGAACTCCTTCTCCTGCCTCTGACACACCATAGACAACCAGCCACAGCTCGATCATTTGATCTCCTGCTATGTTGTAACTTCACTGCAACCTCGTGGCTCTTAGAAGTCTATTAAAGCTCTCTGCCTCTATGGCTTTGCCTCCAACCTTTGGTGGCTCTGCCTATTAGAGTGAGCTCGGCTCTGGTTTCTATGCTTCCAGGTCTGCTCACTTCTTCCAAGGCTGCTCTCTCTTTCTACCCTTTACTCTCTGTCTTTTTGTGGCTTAAAGCCAATTTGTCTCATGATTGTTCACTTCCTCTTCCGTCTCTTCGAATCGCCTGCCTTTGTCCACTTGGAATTCCTCGCCTCTGCATCATCGCCAATGTGTAATGTTTCGTAGGGAGGTGGCCACTTGTCCCTTCACGAATTGAGCACCAACTCTTCCTCGATGGTTTGTTATTTCGGTTACTTTGTGAAATGATTCATCTACTAGCTCACGGTCAAATTAGACTTCAAACATTCATGTGCCTCAGCATATTCTTCCACCAAATCCAGTCTCCCATCGGGTGCAATCTCTACCGTTAGATCTGGGGCCTCCAGATCCCACCGTTATCACTCTTATCGTGCGTTGACTTGCTCGGACGTTAGTCCGTGCTGATAGTGGTTTTCTCTCTCATCCGCCAGACACACGTCATTCAACGTATGGAATCGCTCATTCCCCTGCAAATCCGCTTACCACCCGAAACACCTCCGATATTCCATCGGTTTTGGAGCGTGAGACCCGCCTTCAGTTTTAGCGCTTTTCCCACAGTTTCTTGGATTCCCTTGTGACCGAGCACTTGAGGCTTTTCCTTCTCGAGGGGTTTTGCCGGCGCATCAAGTACAACCTCCATTTTCTGATTTGAGCTTCCTAACTGCCATTTTTGCGCCATGCATAGTTCCCATGGGCCAACCATCAACATGCTTTGACCAAAGGTCCTCGTTGCTCTGTGCTAACCACAAATTGTCATTGTTCTAAGGTTATTTCTAACAGGCTTCGACATCCACAAGACTTTAAACTTCGGTATGAGTTTTTACAGAGTTCGGGTAGCTTTAAGAGAGTTTAAGGATCCAATTCTAATCATGCTTTGCCACTAAAAGAACTTTTGATCCACTGAAAGACTGATATACTGATCTGAGCAGTAAATGAGAGTAACAAAACCCTCTTCCTTCAACCTCCCTACACTTGCCTTTTCATAGTGCGTCTGAAGCAAAATCTATGACCACTTCCCTTCTTCGATGGGTTGGTCGTCTCAGGAAGAACTATTTTCCTCCTTGACTTCATGCCGAACTTCTTCTATGAAGTTTACAGAAGGTAGTTTGAACTTCTTTGCCTTGATCCTTGATCCAAGGTGGCTCAAACAAATGTGAAGTACATATACTCAACAAAACTTTCATTTGTACCTATTTGAAACACTGCCAACAACAACTGTTAACAACAGTAGGCATACAGACAACAACTACATGGGCTAACTCCTTCTTTAACAAAGAAACATATTTCACATCTTGTGAACCCTTCCATGTCTTATATCTACATACAAATGATTAACTAGACAACAAGCCAATAAAACATGCCTTTACAACAAATGACCCTTCAAGTCAAGCATGTAGGAAAAAGACCTTTAGGACACTTTTCCAAAATATGAAAACTTCATCCTTATCTCCATTTTAGAAACCAAGTTAACTTCTCCCAAGCCAGCATCACATGCATGCCATGCTCATGCATGCATTCCATCTTTCAACTTTCGCTTAAGTACACTGTACTTTCAACGCTGAAATGAACATACTGTTGCAGCAATAAAGTGAGTTTCCTACTCAACTTCTTTCTATTTACCATTTTGGTAAGATCCTGCAACTTGCATTTATTCCACAAAGAAACGCAAACATTGATCCGAATCGGATCCATCAAATATTGGCAAAGAACCATGATTGTATCAGGTCAGGACAAATCTCTAAAAATTCCAAAAACAGTGATAAAAAACACCCTGAACCAGTGCCAATGGTAGCTAGCGCGGAACGATGAGGACCTCAGTCAAGGCGCACTGACCAAGGCCTATGGAGACTACGCAGGAGGTCAAAGTAGCCCTTGGGAGCCCCGAATTGGGAAAAGGGGGTGATTTTTGATGCGCGATTAGGTGAACAGAGCCGAAATGGGGGAAGCCCGAGCACTTGGACGCATGGCGAACCAAAGAACCGCGGGCAAGAAAGGCAAAAAGCGCTAATTGTACAAGGCGGGACTCGGGCTCTGGAAACTAACGGTATTGATCAGGAAGCCCTCAAACAGTGTTTTGGAGAGAGTGGAGCGATCCCACTTAACGATCGATGCGTGGCGGCGGAGGTGAGAGAAAACTGTTGTTGATCGTGCGTTATCGGTCGAGCAAGTCAACCGCAAGGGACGTGCGTATGACATTGGATCTGGTGGAGCCCAGATCGGATGGCTGAGATTGCGCCCGATGGAGGAAGCGGAATTGACAGGGAATTAAGCCACGTTCTAAAGGGATTTGGAATCCGCTTGACTGCCATGGTGGAGGAAGAACACATCCACGACGTAAATGAAGAAAAGAACCGACGAGCAGGCTGGCGCTATTCAGATGAGGACACATGGCCACTCCCTAAGCGTTTCTGCTGACGTCGAACAGGGAACTCCAAGCACAGTTGCAGAAGGTGAATTGACATAGGCAGAAGAGGAATTGAACAGGCATGGAAATGACTGGCTAAAAGCCATGAATAGACACAAAATACACAGTCAAGTCGGAGTGAAGTCCGAGAGAGGAAAGGAGAAAATACCAGAATCCCAAGAGGAGGATGGAATACACAGAGAAGAAGGTAGTAAAGCAAGAGAAAAGCAGGACGAGACAGAGGGTCGAGCTGACACAGCCGCAGCATCGAGCACCACCGAGCTTGAGAGATTTGAGCCACTTCATAGAGGGATCTGTCCGAGTTGAGCACCACGTTGGGCTCTTACCATTGTAGACCAGAAGGTCACATAGATGGTGGGAAGAAGAGACTATGTACTCCAGTGGCTTGGGGAATCCAAGAACCACCCTACCAAACGAAACCTTCTTCAAGAGAACTCACATTGAGTCCCTGTATTGTAATTCTCTTCTCAAAGACCCAATAAAACAAGGCCACCACTAAAAGCTGGACCAGAGACGTAGCCCTGGAGAATAGGGTGAACTCCTTATTAAAATTGCTTGTGTCTTTGTGGTTGCTTACTGTATTTCTCTGTTGTCTTTCCATTTAAATGTCTGTGTATTGGCAATCTGATCAATCCGTTGCTTAAATAACATAGAACACACACCGGCACATGAGTCTGTAATACCTTTTGTTTAATAAAACTTCAACTGATGTCACTCATAGGGTGATTATGAGATCAAGTGGTATCAGAGCATTAGGTTGTAAGGTTAGACAAGCTTTTGTTGTTTTAGCTGTGAATGCTCATTAGATCAAAGCTCAAATTAGGAGGAGGAGAGTTGGTGGAAACTAATCCTGAAATTGGGAGAGTCTATCCTCGGAAGACAATGTCAGAAGAAGGTTCTATGGGGCCAGACCCTCAATTCATAGAAAGTTTCCTAGCTATAAATTCTATGGTAGAAAAAATGTATAGGGACTTTAGAAAGCATAAGGATGAAGATTCATCAGGTTCTAAACAAAATAAGGAAAAAGATGAGTCTCATTCCCATAACCACTCAAAAGGAAAGGGGAAAGAGGAAAGCTCTCTCGTACCTCCTAATAGCCCTATGCATAATAAGAAAGCATCTTTGATTAAACTGGATGTTAAATTTGATTTGCCTATATATGATGGAGAGCTAAATGCTGAAAAATTGGACAATTGGATTAGACAAATTGATGTATATTGCAGGGTACAGAACATAGACTC
>APFE030684736.1:13968-24625 GCA_000404065.3 Pinus taeda | reverse complement strand
AGAAACTCTTTTGAAGTACATTGGTGGTCTACACAGCTACATGAGGCATACCATCCTCATGTTTAATCCCACTAGTATAGATGAGGTATCTGTACAAGCTAATCATCTAGAAGCTAGAGGAAAGAATGGAAATCCAGAAGTTGGGGGACCATCCCAACCCACTGTAAGCAAGATCAAGGAGAAAAGAAAGCAGAAGTGTAAAGCAAGGAAGGCTAACACTGCACAGAAAAGCAAATCTTCATGCACCCACTGTAAAAAGGATGGGCATGATGATGAGCACTGTTGGATTCTGCATCCAAAGCTGAGACCTAAGAAGTCCGAGGGCAAGAAGAAGAAGACTGTTGTAGCTATTCAGAGAGATTTGGGGTCAGACTCGGGATATGAAACAATCATTGTAGCCACAAGTATAAAAGGTAAGAATTATGAAGCATCTACTAGTAATTATGCTCAATCTGTTATTGATGAAGAACATGAGAGAAAAATACATGAGCTTTTCCATATTCGAGTTGTTTCCAAAAATCAAAAGATTGATACTTTGTTTGATAGTGGCTCACAAGTAAATCTAATTTCTGAAGCAATTGTAAAGAAATTGGGATTAGCAACTACATCTCATAAGAAAGCATACTCATTAGGATGGTTGAACAATAAAACACAACTACAAGTGACTAGATAATGCAAACTCAAGTTTTCTTTTGGGTTAGCATTTGTAGATGGGGTTGAGTTAGATGTAATTCCTTTGAATATATGTGGAATTTTTTTAGGAAGTCCTTATTTGTATGATAGAAAGGTTATTGTCTATAGAGCTGAGAACAAGTATCTACTTGTTAAAGGTGGAATCGAATACTTTGTGAGAGCTCACAAGGTCAAGAATAATTATACTCTCATAAACTCAGGACAGATGACAAGAATGATAGATTCATGCAAACAATTCCTACTGATGGTTGTAAAGGAAAAGAAACCTGATAAAAACCAATGTATTTGAGGGCTGTAATGTAGATCAACAAGCTGATATAGAAAAGATTGTTTCAAAATATGATGTCTTGTTCCAAGAACCTAAAGGTCTGCCACCCAAAAAGGGAATAGTACATGATATTATTTTGCACCAAGATGTTCCATTGCCTAACATTGGGATATACAGGTTTTCTGCTTTAGAGAATGCTGAAATCAAGAGGCAGGTGTAGGAGTTGCTCGAGAAAGGGTTCATCAGGCCTAGCACATCACCATATGGGTCACCAATCGTTTTGGTGAGAAATAAAGATGGCTCGTGGAGAATTTCCATTGACTACCAAGCATTGAATAAGATAACAATAAAAAATCGTTACCCCCTTCCTCGCATAGATGATCTTTTAGATCAATTGAAAGAAGCTGTATATTTCACCAAGCTGGATTTCCATAGTGGATACCATCAAGTCGGAGTTGTAGAGCAAGATGCATGGAAGAATGATTTCAAAACAAAGCAGGGGTTGTATGAATGGCTGGTTATGCCTTTTGACTTGACCAATGCCCCTGCTACTTTCACGAGATTAATGAATGATGTACTCAGAACTTTTCTTGATAATTTTGTTATTGTGTATCTAGATGACATTCTGATTTTTAGTAAAACGTGGGAAGAACATTTAAGGCATGTTAAGCAGACATTAGATGTTTTGAAAAGAGAAAAAATTTATGTTAAACTCTCCAAATGTGAATTTGGCAAAACTTCTCTAAATTATTTGGGTCGCACAGTAGGGGGAGGTGAATTGAAAATAGATCCCTCTAAAGTGGCAGTCATTGTAAACTGGCCTAAACCACAGTCTGCTACATAAGTGAGAAGCTTCTTAGGAGTAGCACAATATTGGAGGAAGTTTATTTCAAATTTTTCCTCAATTGCAGCTCCCTTACATGCCTTGACAGGATTGAACAAGGTGTTTCAGTGGAGAGGCAAACAGCAGAAAGCTTTCTACACCTTGAAAGAAAAGATTAGTACAACACCGGTACTAACACTGCCAGATCTACAAAGACCATTTGAGATCCAAACTGATGCTAGTGACTATGCCATGGGAGCAGTGTTGACACAGCACGGTAAACCCATATGTTATCATTCTGAGACTTTAAATCCTGCAGCAGTTAACTATCCTACATATGATAAAGAATTGTATGCATTAGTTAAAAGTGTGAAAAAGTGGAAACATTACTTAATGGGCAAAGAAACAGTAATACATACTGATCATCAGCGGCTTCAATACCTACACTCCCAAACTAAGTTGCAGTAATCAAGACATTACAGATGGATGGGTTTCCTACAGCAGTTTCATTTAGTCATCAGACATAAAAAGGGCATACATAACAAGGTTGCAGACATGTTATCTAGAGCCATTATAAATGTATCTACCATACTTAAGCATAATTTTGTGTTGCATGAAAGCTTCATAGAACAATATGCTCAGGACATGGACTTTAAAGATGTATATGCAACTTTGAGTCAAGGCAAAAGACTAGAAGAATTGGACTATCACATGAAGGACCGACTCTTATATCATTGTGGGAAACTCTGCTTTCCACAAATTGAGAGAGTAAAGATAATTAGAGAAGCACACAATTCTATGATATCAGGTCACTTTGGGGTAAGTAAAACGGTTGCACAGCTGCAAAGGTTCTGCTATTGGCCGAGAATGAGTGAGACATTTTCTAGATCTATAAAAGGATGTGCTATGTATGCGAAAATCAAGCCCAGCAATAGAAAACTAGGCTTGTACACTACATGGCCAGTTCCTTCTCACCCTTGGGAAAGTGTTTCCATGGATTTTGTTGGAGGACTACCTAAACTAGGAAAGGTCATGATTATCTATATGTCGTTGTGGATAGGTTCAGCAAAATGTGTATCTTGATACCTTGTAGTAAACAGATTACAACTGAATGAACTGCAAAATTGTTCTTTGAACATGTATGGGTTCATTTTGGATTACCCACTTCTATTGTATCTGATTGAGACACCCGATTTGTAGGGAAGTTTTGGTCAAGTCTGTGGGAACTAATGGATACCAAATTGAAGAAAGCACAACTTTTCATCCAAAAACAAATGGCCAGACAGAAGTAGTTAACATGATGGTGATCTAGTTACTGAGAGGATATTACAGCAAACACCCTAAGCTTTGGGATGAACACTTGTGTTATGTGCAGCATGCTTACAATAGAGCCAAACACTCTTCTACACAGAGATCTCCTTTTGAGACTTGTCTCAGTTTCATACCAAGGTCTCCTTTGGATTTTGTCTTTGGTAAAGAGACCATGGTTGATAGACATAGTGATGTGGACAAGGCAACTAGGTTCATTAAACAGATCCAGGAGATTCACCAGGCAGTACAGAAACAACTGGAAAAGATCCAGGGCAAGTACAAGGCTAGGCATGATAAGCGTTAGATGGAGCATAGTTTTCAAGTTGGAGACCAAGTCTAGTTGTATATCAGCAAGGGCAGGATGCAATGAGAAGGTAAAAAGCTAAAACCTATCAGGTATGGACCCTTTAGGATACTTGAAAAGATTGGTGAAAATGCTTTTTGCCTTGATCTACCAGCTTACATGCACATCTACTCAGTCGTAAACGCAGATTGCTTGAGGTTGTTTGAACCTTCAATGGTTGAGAACCCTGAAGAGCAAAGTCAATTACCTTTTATTGATGACCTTCTACCTGAATATCTTAATGAATTACGAGAAGACACAGTGCTGGACAGGAAGGTAAGGACGACGCGCAATGGACAAGTGGAATACCTCAGGATTGGGCTTAAAGGTTTGAAGCCGAGCAGTGTAAAATGGATTGAGATTGGGCAAGTGAGACAACAGTTTCCTCACTTAGTCGATGCTTGAAGAAAACCAACTTTTGGTGGTCCAAAAGCTCTTTCAGTGGGAAGGCCATGATCTGAATCGGATCCATCAAAGATTGGAAAAGAACCATGACTATATCAGGTCGGGAAAAATCTCTAAAAATTCCAAAAACAATGATCAAAAACACCCTAAACCAGTGGAAATGGCCGCTAGCATGGAATGATGAGGACCTCGGTCAAGGCACGCTGACCGAGGTCCATGGAGACTGCGCAAGAGGTCAAAATAGCCCCTAGGAGCCCCGGATCAGGAAAAGGGGGTGATTTTTTATGCGCGATTGGGTGAACAGGGCCGAAATGGGGGAAGCCCGAGCACTTGGACGCATGGCAAACCAGAGAACCGTAGGCGGGAAAGGCAAAAAGCGCTAATCGTGCAAGGAAAGACCCACGCTTTGGAAACTAGTGGTATTGATTGGGACACCCTCAAATGGTAAACAGTTTTGGAGAAAGCAGAGAGATCCCACTTAACGATCTACGTGTGGTGGCGGAGGTGAGAGAAAACTGCCGTTGATCGCGCATTATCGGTCGAGTAAGTCAACTGCACAGGACGTACGTATGATGTTGGATCTGGAGGAGCCCAGATCAGATGGTTGAGATTGCGCCTGATGGAGGAAGCAGAATCTATGGGGAATTAAGCCGCGTTCTAAAGAGATTTGGAATCCATTTGATTGCCATGGTGGAGGAAGAACGAATCCACGACGTAACTGAAGAAACAAACCGATGAGCAGGTTGGCACTGTTCAAATGAGGACACGTGGCCACTCCCTGAGCGTTCATGCCGACACCGAACAGGGAACTCTAAGTGCAGCTACAGAAGGCGAATCGACAGAGGCGGAAGAGGAACCGAACATGCATGGAAACGAATGGCTAAAAGCGATGAATAGAGACAAAATACATAGTCAAGTCGAACTGAAGTCCAAGAGAGGAAAGGAGAAAAACCAAAATACCGAGAGGAGGAGAGAATACACAGAGAAGAAGGTAGTAAAGCAAGAGAAAAGAAGGACGAGACAAAGGGCCGAGCTAAGGTAGTGGCAGCATCGAGCACCACCGAGCTTGAGAGATTTGAGCCACCCCATAGAGGGATCTGTCTGGGCTAAGCACCACGTTAGGTTCTTACCATTGTAAACCAGAAGGTCACAAAGCTGGTGGGAAGAAGAGACTGTGTACTCCAGTGGCTTGGGGAATCCAAGAACCACCCTACCAAGCGAACCCTGCTTCAGGAGAACTCACATTGAGTCCTTGTATTGTAATTCTCTGCTCAAAGACCCAATAAAACAAGGCCACCACTGAAAGCTGGACCGGAGATGTAGCCCTGGAGAATAGGGTGAACTCCTTACTAAAATTGCTTGTGTCTTTGCGGTTGCTTACTATATTTCTCTATTGTCTTTCCATTTAAATGTCTGTGTATTAGCAATCTGATCGATTCGTTGCTTAAATAACACAGAACACACACCGGCACATGAGTCTGTAATACCTTTTGTTTAATAAAACTTCAAATGATGTCACTCATTGGGTGATTATCAGATCAAACATATGCATCACTAGACATGCAGCCTTAATTGGATAAGAATTCTAACCATTTATTACCAATCCATTTCAAAGATCCCTCCTTTGTTTGCACAACAACGTCAATATGTGAATCATCCTGAACCACATCAATCTTGGAATCTTTATTTCCATCCCTGCCATTTTCTTTTTCCACCTTCTCCTTCAGCTTTGGTGGAAGCAGTGGTGGATTCAAAATCCAACACCTTTCAGTAAGATGCCCTTGCTTATGGTAGTAAGTGCAACACATGTGCATCCTTTTGACAGCATGATTTGCCTTGCCCTGTGGACCTTTGGCCGCTTGCTTCTTTTCCTTCAAAAGTTTCCTGTATGTGGCCATCCTCTTCCAACATCTAGAAACATAATGGTTATCCAAACCACAAAATGAACATGCAATTCTTTTTCCATGCTTTACAAAATCAAAAGGAATGTGTTTAGAACAAGATTTATACCTGCCTCTTTCACCTTTATTGCCTTCATGAGGAGGTGAAGCAAATGAAGGAGTGGCTCCCTTTGGAACACCATCAATTTCTTCAAGGTTGTCAGAGTTTCCAAAATTCTCTAGTTCAAGTGTGTAATACTGAACACCTGCATCCTGCGAATGATGTTTCGAGCTATTGCATTCCTCCTGAATACAATCCTCACACTTATGAGGTAGAGGACCTGTAATGGAACTCATTTTTGGAACTGTTTCAATGGCCTTCATGGCAGCTTAGAAATTCTCTCCATAATATTGTCCATAGCAAAGACCCAAATACTTAGGCCTTTCCTCAATGATTATTGGCTCAACAATACCTTGTGCATGTTTTCGCAATCTTTTTCCTTCATAGCCCATCTTGGACATTAGCTTGGAACCTATGCCTCTGGTATGTTTTTCAAAAGAACCAATATAAGCATTCTTAGAAGAATTTGAAGACAAATAAAAATGGTTTACCTCTTCTTCAAGTTGATACTTGGCCAAGGCTTCTTTTGCAACAAAGAGTTGTGACTCCAACTCATGCATGCCTTTCAGGTTCATATTTAATATGAAGTTGTCTCTCCATTTCCTGCAATTTGCCAGAAAGCATCTGCGTCTCTTCCTCCACGATATTCAACTGCTCTCTAAGTATGCTGCTCTTCCTTCCATCCTCATACATTTCTCTCGCCATCCATTATGGTGGACAAGTCTTGCTTCATGTCTCCATCAAAGGAACTTGGGGAGAAAGAAGAATTTGAGAACTCACTTGTAGAAGTTGTCATTTTCAAAATGCATAAAAGAACTTCAAACAAGGTTATTAAAGAGCTTATCTAACAACCTCTTGCAACAACCTTTTGTGCTTCAAGGATTGCCCTGAGGTCCTTTGGGATAGAAGAATGCCTTCAGCTCCTCTTCCTTCTTGTCCTTCCAGGACTGAGCTATCAATAGCTTTCCCTTCACCTCTGCAAACTCAAACAATAGTCAGTATGCAACCAAGCAATGAGGCAATCAATCCTTGACTATCAAAACACCTTTTAGACAAGCAATCTTTGCCCTGTCAATCAAGCATTCTGTTACAACTTTCTTTGAAGGTGGGGTTAATAACCTTAAGCTCTGATACCACCTGATATGAAAATGGGGCTCTTAGACTTCTTTTCTAACTTACAAAAACCTCTCCCACTTCTAAATCTTTAAATTTTCCCAAGTCTATTTGATCAACCAATGCGGAAATAAGAAATGCTTGAAAATATGGGTGCGTGCTTGTATTTGTTTTCAGCTGATTATTTTCTTTAAAATCTATTGTTTATGCTCATATGAGAAGGTACTTAAACTGATATATAAATGCATATAACGGTAGTTAAAGCAACAGTAAAAACAAACACATAAGACAACAATATAATATGGAGTTCACCCTGATATCTTGGGCTACATCTCCTTGAGATCTAATCAACTCGATTAGGCTCTCTGGGATTATGGCTTCAATTCTTTTACAAGTGCTACACTTAACTCCATTGGTTTACAACTAAACCAATGGGCTTAGAATGCCATCTTACCCCTAGCTGTCCTTGTTCTGCAGACAGGTCTAGGCTTCTCTGGACTAGACTCCTTCTATCAGTGCTTTGAGCTTATCAAGCTTCTGGCTTCTCCGACTCCCTCAGAATTCTGCCTTTGTCTCTGGAACTCCTTCTCCTGCCTTTGACACACCTCATACAGCCAGCCACAGCTCGATCATTCGATCTCCTACTGTGTTGTAACTTCACTACAACCTCGTGGCACTTAGAAGTCTATTAGAGCTCTCTGGCTTTGCGGCTCTGCTTCCAACCTCTCGTGGCTCTGCCTATTACAGTGAGCTCGGCTCTGGTTTCTCTGCTTCCAGGTCTGCTTACTGCTTCCTAGGTTGTTCTCTATTTCTGCCCTTTACTCTCTGTCTGTTTGTGGCTCAAAGCCAATCTGTCTCATGATTGTTTGCTTCATCTTCCGTCTCTTTAGATTGCTTGCCGTTGTCCGCTTGGAATTCCTTGCCTCTGCGTCATCGCCACTGTGTAACGTTTCGCACAGAGGTGGCCACTTGTCCCTTCACAAACTGAGCGCCAGCTCTTCCTCGACGGTTCATTATTTCGGTTACTTTGTGAAATGATTCATATGCTAGCTCGCAGTCAAATCGGACTTCAAACCTTCATGTGCCTTAGCGTATTCTTCCACCAAATCCGGTCTCCCATCGGGTGCAATCTCTGCTGTTAGATCTGGGGCCTCCAGATCCCACAATTATCACTCTTATCGCGCGGTTGACTTGCTCAGATGTTAGTTCACGATGAATGTGGTTTTCTCTCTCATTCGTCGGACACACGTCATACAATGTATGGAATCACTCGTTCCCTTGCCAAATCTGCTTACTGCTCGAAATGTCTCCAATATTCTGTTGGTTTTGGAGCGCAGTACTCGCCTTCAATTTTATCACTTTTCCCATGGTTTCTTGGCTTCCCTTGTGACCGAGTGCTCGGGACTTTTCCTTCTCGAGGGGTTTTTCCCAACAATCGCGTAAAGAAACAACCTCCATTTTCTAATCTGAGCTTCCCAATTGTTATTTTTGCGCCATGCACGATCCCCATGGGCCAACGGTCAGCGCGCTTTGTCTGAAGGTCCTCGTTTCTTTGTGCTGGCCACAAATTGTCGTTGTTATGAGGTTTTTCTAATAGGCTTTGACATCCACAAGACTTTAAACTTCGGTATGAGTTTTTACAGAGTTTGGGTAGCTTTAAGAGAGTTTAAGGATCCAATTTGGATCAGATTTGTTAGATGTGGATCCAAAAGCACTAGAGGTATAGGAAATTGTTGTTGCATGAGAGCAAGAGCCAAAGCTAAAGGAGGAGGAGCAGATTCAGGAGGAGGATGAGGAGGATGAGGTGACACCATTTAGGATGGGCAACAACAAAGGACAGAGGCCACCTCTTTTTTGGCTTTTAGAGGATGACAATGTCCATTTGTAGCCACAAGGGCAAGGCCTTCTTCCTCTAGAGGAAAAGGCAAAGTCATTCTCTATTCCCATAAAAGTGGTAGAGGATCTCAGTCATCACTGATCACTTTACGATATGTAGATGACACATGGTATACATTTCTTATATTTTTTGTTGATATTTTAACTTTTGAGAGTTGAGACTAAATGAGAACTCAAGATTCAAGACTTCTTATACATATTATATATTAACTTTCTTTTCTTGTTTACATGGAAATGAAATTATTTGATGTTGTGGATACTTTAGATACTAAAAATAAAAATAAAAAAATGAATATTTGGTAGTTTTTAATTTTGCCTATTTTTTCAAAAACCACCCCACCTTAAAAAGCTTTTTCAATTTCTTGATCTTGCAGATTTAATTGGACTTTTTCCACCTTACTTCAAACTCCTTAACATATAATAATTGGACATTCTCTTTTATAATCTGGTACACTATTATTATATGTACCCGGTGTATATATATATATGTATATATTCATTACAGGTTTTGATCTTTGTACAATTATCTTTACATTTTGAATACTATTTTAAATATTTTCAATTTTTTTACCAGACATGCATCAAAAGATAAAAGAAAAACAATACGATATTCTCATCGTCTAACAAACTACAGTCCAGTCAGCGAGGTTTCATAGTCAATACGCAGACTAACGTCCCTGACTAAAGACAATAGAGACCATTGCCTTTCAGGGGGTGCACTGATCCGAAACAAAACCACAGAAGCAGAAACACGCCAGTGGAGCCAAAAGCATGAGTTGGCAATTCCTCTATATAAACAGACACCTAGCTTAACCACTTGTCAATAGCTATTCTGAAGAGTAACTACAGAACAGAATGGAACGATTTCTTGTCAATAGCCATTCGGAAGGGTAGCTGGAAAACGAAATAGAACAGGGGAGTTGGTAGGACGGAGAGATGTGACGGTCCTCTGGCTGCTCTCAATATAAAGCAAATACAGCAAACTTTTATTTCAATATTTAATATGTTTGTTAGCCTTTTAAAAGCTTAGAAGCTCGCAGAGAAGAAAAATTTACAAAACTATTATGCGTTCAATTTTTAACGCTCGTTAGCCTTTAAAAAGCTTAGAAGCTCACTGGAAAAGAAATTCATGCTTTCAAGATTTAATGCTGGTTGCCTTTGAAAAAGTTAGTAGCTCACAAAAAAAGGTTATAAAACTAATCTAAAAATTATGCTTTCAAGCGTTAATGCTGGTTAGCCTTTAAAAAGCTTGGAAACTCTCAGGAATTTTTTTTGCCAAAACTAATCTAAAAATTTAGAGCGTGCCCTTGAACAAGTAAAACGAAATTGAAGATATTTTTCTAAAAAGGTCAATGTTTTTGCAGCGTGTCTGTAAATTCACAACGGCTTGAACATTACGAAGTGTTTCAACGGTACATTTATTTTTAAAGTTTCATAAAATTACTATGTTACATTGCAATGGGTTTTTGGTCAAATCTATACCAGTTTGTTGGTCAAATCCATATCAGTTTGGGGTTGAGTAATTTTTTTTAAATTTTTATAGTATAACGTTGCACATTGAAGAAATATATGATTTTTTTAAATATTTTAATTTATCTATGTTAAATTTGATTGGCTATCAAATTGAATATGTTATTTCCCTTTGCCTCTATTAATGTGACCACTACCTCTATTAATTAGCCAGAAATACATAGATCACATCAAGGTGTAAGATGAACATTTATGATACAATTTGTTTTAGGAAGTGATAAAATCATTGCTAATGAGTATAATCATTTTATTCCCACTTATAAAAATGGTTAAT
>APFE030684736.1:0-13334 GCA_000404065.3 Pinus taeda | reverse complement strand
AAAAACTAATTACTATATAATTCTTGTTAAAATCTAAATTAAATATCTCTTAGAAAATTAAAACGTAAATGAAAAACAATACATATCTAAAAATATCCCAAAAAATCAACATTTAAAACATTTTAAAAGCATCGTTTCCTTCTTTTACGGTCAACTTTCATGAGTGAAATGGCCTTTAAAGATGGTGAAAAATATATATAAAACCTGTTAAAACTAAAATTCAGATTCTGCCATTGATGCGAAGGCTCAAACAAATTGAACTGAATATCTATTTATTAACTTTATATCTATTTATTAACTTTAATAAGTAAACTAGCACTTTATATTCCAGGGGAAGCACACCAATCAAAATTCATAACTCCTTGTATCCTTGTCAACTTCAGGTGACAGGTATTTATATATAGAGGTTGTGTGTTTTTAACAGAAACTGAAGTGATTCATACCCGATAACCCTAGGAAACTCTCGATAAATGCACACACGATATAATTATATTCAGTATATTAAATAAACTCTGCTTCATGTCAAATAGCTTACTTCATCAACTAATGTTTTCAGCACCAAAAAAAAAGCTTTATATTTCTATTATATTCATAACCTCACAATATATAGCATATAAAAAATTACAGTATTCTTATGGGGAACATCAAATGATTATGAATAGTGGATTATAATCACTTAGATAGAACTGTATTTATGTAGCCATAACAGATCAGGAAAGAATTCTAGTAGAGAGATATTATTATTAGCTTTTATGTTTAAAATGTCCGTTCAATTGTAGGTGCCACAAGATATGTATAGATCAAAAATCAATCATAAGAGTCAAAAATTGTGGAAAAAAAGAAAGAACAAACTAGATGAGGATTTCATTATATAAAATTATGTGTCCTGTATAGAAAAGTCCTGGATCTGATGAGAAGTATTGTCCACTGTTATTTGCATCCTCCATATTCTTAGTGGAACTGTTAGACCCTGTTTTGATAGAACATCTGCACCCTGATTTTTATCCCTGGTGATGTGAGAAGTAGTGTAGTCCTCCCTGATACTCCACATGGCTTCCACCCTGTTTAGCCATCCTGAAAAATATATGTTTCTTATGGTATGTTTAAATAAAACTTGTTCAATAATCACTTTCAAGTCCTCAAATATATACAACTTTTCTAAACCAAAGAAGTCACATATTGATAGAAGTCCTAGAAGTCCCGCCAGAGCCATAATTTCTGGTTTATTATTTGTTCCCGCTACTCCGTCAACTAATGTTCCGGTCACCCTTTCAGAGTTCGTGTTTTCAACCAAAATTTATAATGTCTCTGAAATTGAAAAAAATAAAAATACCACCCATGACTCCGGAGAATTTTATATTTGTTCATACTAAATATCATGCTCTAAATGAATCGCCAAACGTAGAGTAATAAACGTATAATCTAAATTGATGGACAACCCGAAATTATTTTGCCAGAAATAGCGAGAAAAGGCAAGAGTACATGCCTGCAATTATCTCGCCACCCCTTGAACTCCGCATGGTATTCTTCTGTTGCAAGCCCTTCAGCTCCGCATGCTATTTTTCTGGTGCAATGAAACGAATATATACCTTGTATATATAACCAAAAAGAAAGTTCACAGCTACATCAACTTAGCAAGAATTTCTGTACATGCTGTTTAGTATATGAGCTGCGGTGGTGAGCTTAGTTGATATATTTAGAGCATCTGCGGCGTAGGGATCTCTCACGTGAGATGTGTCGCTCAGCAGCATCAGTTGAACAATAATTTGTGTGTTACGCGTTGCATGACCCGGGGTTGTGAGGTGAGTTGATATATTTCGACCAACCGGCGGCGTTTGAACTTTGTGTGTATGTCCTTCCACGGGATCTCTGACGTGAGATGTGTCGCTAAAAAGTAAACCATTACTGAGAATGGATTTGGCCGCCTAATCTGAGATATTTACATGGGAGAAAATCTTTGAGACTAGCGTGGCTCAGGATGTGGCGCTTCAAAAAGGGAGTTCATCCTGTGACTGGTCCCTGGTAAAAATCAAATGCGAGCTGACACACCTTTAAAGCAAAAGGAATTGCTCTATATCATCCTCCAACTTTCAGTAAAATTATTTTTCATGAATTTATTGGCCTGGGTATCTAAGAAAATTAAGAGGTCATCGTTCACACGGGTTTATATATGCTGTAAATATGTTAAAATAGGTATCTATTTCAGGTTAACTCTACACTATTTAATGATTAAATATATTACTTAGGGTTGATTTAGTATGGAGTTGTTTTTAATATGTTTTTTTGGATTTTTTGATGTTAGAATCCTGGATGAAATTTAGAGATGAAATCTTAATTTGTATTATGTTTTTTGATTCTATATGAATTCAGTACCTTGAAAAACCTTCAATTCATTTTGATTTTGCAAAATTACTTATTAAATTTGTGATTTCACTAAATTCCTACAAAATTTTAAAGAAATTAGAGAGGAAAAATTGATAAAAAAAAACTTCCTAAAAATTTCAAAAAAAACTTAACTTAATATAAGACTTTTTAACAAATATGTTAAAATAAGTAACTATTTCAAATTAACTCTATACTATTCATTGATTAAATATATTACTCATTGTTGATTTAGTATAGGGATTTTTCAAGTGGGGTTTTATATATATAATTTGATATTTCCTTGATTTTGATTCTAAAATTATTATTTTATTACAGTAAAAGATCTTTTTGTGGGACTTAAAAGGAGTTGCTCTATATTATCTTCCAACTTTTGGTAAAATTATTTTGTTATGAATTTATTGGCATGGGTATATAAGAAAATTAAGAGGTCATTGTTTGCACAAGTTTTTATTTTCGGGTAAATAAATATGAACTCTGTAAATAAGTTAAAATAGGTATTTATTTCAGGTTAACACGATGTTATTTATTGATTAAACATATTACTTATTGTTGATTTAGTATGGAGTTGTTTTTAATGTGGTTTTTTTGGATTTTTCAAGGAACTTTGATTGTGCAAGGTTATCTATCAAATTTGTGATTTCAATAAATGATGTTAGAGAAATTAGATAAGAAAAACCAACAAGAAAAGCTTTCAAAAAATCTCACTAAAAAAACTTATTTAGTATAAGACTTGAAAAAAATATGTTAAAATATGTATTTATTTCAGGTTAACTCTATACTATTCATTGATTAAATATACTACTTATTGTTGATTTAGTATAGGGATTTTTCAAGTGGGATTATATATATATAATTTGATGTTTCCTTGATTTTGATTCTAAAATTATTATTCTATTATAGTGAAAGATCTTTTTGTGGTTTATAAATAGTACAATATTTAATGATTGACACATATTGCCCTGGAAGACCAGGATAAAATGACCTTTACTTGTCCTTGGGAACCTATGCATACAGAGTGCTACCTTTTAGGCTCTATAATGCACCAACCTTTCAAAGAGCAATACTGGGGATTTTTTTTGACTTATTGAATGACTCTCTAGAAATCTTCATGGACTATTTTCACACCTCATGGAGATGCTTTTGAAACAACATTAGTCAATCTAAAAAAAGTGCTAGAGCGATGTCTATAGACTAATGTTGCCTTGAGCATTGAAAAATGTCACATGATGATGACTGAAGGGATCGTGCTTGGACATTACATTTTTGTTGAGGGAATCAAGGTAGACCATGCAAAAATAGAGGTAATTCTAAAAATCCCAACCCCCAGAACACATAGAGAGGTACGTAGTTTTTTGGGGCATGCAGGGTATTACAAAAGATTTATAGAATTTTTTTCAAGTATTGCATTTCCATTATTTTCCTTGCTCATGAGAGATGCTGATTTCTTGTGGACACAGAAGTGTGAGTAGGCCTTCTTAAAGCTGAAATGATGTGTATCAGCTCTGGTCTTGCGAGGACCTAATTGGGAATTGCCATTTCACATAGCTACAGATGCATCAGATATTGTTGTATGTGTTGTTTTGGGCCAACTAGAGGATAAGAAACCTTACGCTATTTACTACATAAGTAAAAATCTAACTCCAACTAAGCTCAATTATACAATGACCGAGAAGGAGTTCTTAGCAGTTGTGCATGCCATCAATAAATTCTGACATTACATCATCGAGTATCAAGTATTTGTACACACTGACCATTCTGCCATTCATTTTTTAATGAATAAGGCAATTACAAATGGTAGGATTACACGCTGGTTATTGCTGTTACAAGAATTTAATATCACTATTGTAGATAACCCTGGAAAAGTTAATGTAGTAGCTGACTTTCTTTCTAGGCTAACTATTGATGACAGTTGCACTCCTACTGAAGATTATTTCCTTGATGAATATATTTTTGCTATTTCTATTTACTCACTTGGTATGCAGATATAGCCAATTATCTTGCTGCATGGAAGTTTCTCGAGTATTTGTCCTCCAAAGAGAAAAGGAAAATCATACAACGAAGTGCTACATATACCTGGATAAATGAGAACCTCTACCACACTCGACCTGATTTCTAGATTAGACATTATCTTAAAAAGGATGAGGTCTTTGATATTCTCAAACCCTGCCATGATGAACCTTGTTGAGGACACTTCACAGACAAACAGACAAGATACAAAGTCCTTTTAACAGGGTACTACTGGCCGACAATATTCTAGGATGCCAATAAGTTTGTGAAGGGATGTGATAGTTGTCAAATGATGGGCCGACCACTGCAATCAAATGGGATGCCATTATAGCCCTAGATCGTCATAGAACCTTTTGAGAAGTGGGCTGTATATTTTGTGGGACCAATCAATCTTTCATCTAGACAAAGATCCTACATCTTGGTCTGTATTGACTATGTCACAAAATGGGTTGAGGCGAAGGCACTAACCAGAGCCATGGAGCAGTTTGTCTCAGACTTTTTGTTTGAAGACATTTTCGTTTGGTTTGGCGTACCCAGAGAGATAGTCACAAACAGAGGGCGACAGTTCACATTTCATAAGATCTGGGAGTTGGTCAAGAAATATAAAGTCCATCGTAGAATCACAACACTTTATTATCCACAAGCAAATGGCCAAGTAGAAAGCACTAACAAAGTCATTGAGGGGATCCTTACTAATACTATGGTCAGTCATCGAAGAAATTGGGTTGACAAACATCCAAAAGTGTTATGGACATACAGGACTACATGGAGGAACACCACTGGATTCTCACCATATGAACTTGTGTATGGCAAGAACCTTTTATTCCCTAGTGAATTTGAAATTAAGACACTAAGGACAACATCGCAGGTCAATTTGGATTTAGCTATAGCACAAAGGCATAGATTGAACCATCTCAATGAATTGGAGGAAAAATGGTTGGGTGTTATCCAACAAACAGAGAATATCTAGCAGCAGAGAGCTATGTGAAATTAAGACACTAAGGACAACATCGCAGGTCAATTTGGATTTAGCTATAGCACAAAGGCATAGATTGAACCATCTCAATGAATTGGAGGAAAAATGGTTGGGTGTTATCCAACAAACAGAGAATATCTAGCAGCAGAGAGCTATGTGGCACGAGATATTTATAAAGACGAAGTTTCAGAAAGGAGATTGGGCTCTCTTATATGACTCAAGGTTTAAAGACTTCAAGGGTAAGCTCTCCACCAGATGGCTAGGTCCTTATGAGGTAGATGCAGTCTTTGAAAATGGGACTGTAAATTTGGTGACCATTGACAATGCAAGGACACCATTACTTGTAAATGGGCACAGTCTTTAGTTGTATCACAAACCTACCTCGAAGGATTCATTTGTCAACATTATCACAAATTCGAACCTACAGGTTACAGGAACAGGGGAAAACCCCACTCTATTGCAAAATTTTTTATTTTTCCAATAAGTGTAACAGTTGAAAACCACCTGGTGGCCGCTGTTACGCCTTCAAATTTTCAAGAAGAAGAATAAAATAAAAAAAATGTAATAATAATAATAATCTAGCCATGAAAACCTTTTCTAAGTGCAACCAAATACTTTTGTAGCAGTTGAAAACTACCTGGTGGTGGCTATTACACCCTCTGTAACAACGTTTTTTATTCCAAAGTATATCATGCGATAAGTGCTATTACACGATCTTTTCTTCTTTATCTTTTTGTAGAAATTAAATTAATATATATCAGTCGTCTTGGTTGTTACATTTGTAACATCCAACAACTTTTCAAGAATAAAACGAGATATCTTATTGTAATAAATAGAAAGAACATCACCGCAATCCTTGTCATCATAATTCAATTCACACGTCTCGCTACCCGGGTATGGTTTGACGTCGTACCACCCATGACTTCGCCCCATATCACCTAAGGTACGTCATCAAAAAGGTAATATTGAATTCATTTTATTTTGTAATTATGGCAACTTAATATGACTATTAACGACTGAGGATGGTTGTCCTAATTACATAGGAGGGGGAACGAATCATATTGCAACATGACCGTCGCATGATCTATAATTATTTGAAAAATACATCAATTAAGGTATGTGACCTAGTAATTATTGTTACTTAATGTCGAATCATAGCAAAAAGGGTAAGTGAACCATCAACGAGACCTCTCCATGATTCACCATTAAGGAAAAATTCATTGTGTAGTACGAACCATGCATGCCAAATCCTAATCCAAAATCTTCATTTGCGCCACCCTGCCACCCTACCATTTACCCCTACTGGAAGCGCAACAACCCCATTCAGAGTGTTCAAAGAAGAGGAAGATAGTAGTTGATGAGCCCCAAAAATGGGTAACTTTATGGGCTCACTTTGCTTATTATTCTCGATTAATCTACCATTCTTCATAGTTTTATGCATGCTTTTGAATATATTTATGTTAATTGAATGAATGGGAATAGTCACTTGACCACAAAGTCTAATACGTGCTTATTGCAGATTTTTGGACCTTTTTTGGACCAAAGTAAGGCATTTATGAGCAAATTGGCAACCAAATACGAAAGAACAAAGCTGAGAATTTATAGGAGGGGTGTCTCCTGTACTAAATTACCCCTTCCTCGAGTTCTCCACTATCAGCTCGGAGTTCAACAGCCCACCAAAAATGATTTCAAGGGGCAGCCGAGAAAGTTTAGTGAAGTGGCTGATTAATTGCAGTTTTGGGCACCCCAGCTCCTAAAGGTAAGGAGGATTGTTGGGAGTCCTCATGTTGCATAAGTAGGAAGGCTTCAAGCCTTGATAGTTTAGCTATTGAACATTTTGTTTTCGCAATTTAGTGCAGCTCTACATTCAGCTCATTTTTTGAGCTCTTTCTGTAAACAATTTTGTGACATGACTATTATTTTTTGTGTAATGAAGATGAATCTCGCTTTGCACCAACTCTGAGCTTTCTTAGGAGGTTGTATCTCTTAGGGTTGGGCCCAACCCAAGTGCCATTACCTATTTTATGTACATTTATGTTTTTTTCTTGCATTCATAGAATAGTTTTTGTTATTTAGGTTAAAATATTGCTTTATTACTTAGGTTGTTTTTTATGATTAAGGTAGTCTTTCATGCTTCAGGTTGACTTGAAAGTTTGGTAACAGAAAAGACCTGAAAAAAGGCCATCACGCAGTCCTTGATCCCATCTCTCCCTCCTTGGGACCATGAGCTGAGACCAAGGCATACTCGCTGCCACAAAAACATTGTTTTTGCCTTCCAATGCAATTGCTAGTGTTAGATTTTAAGTTGGAAACGTTGATATCAGTTGTGTTTTCATGTTTAGATCTGTTCTTGCTCAGTTTCCATAGCTATATTGCATGATTTTCTATCTATAAACATCTGCTCATTATATTTTTGGTTTTTATGTCAGATTAGGTCAAAATAGATAGATCTCTGGTTTTTTTCAGTCTTTATTCGACCAGTTTCGGAAAATAGTGTGTAGAGCACCTGTAATACATTCCTACCTACCCTTCCTCCATCATACAACCTGTTCCAGCCCTAATTCAAGATTTCTTCCCTTCATTTGCCACACCTTCTCAACTTGCCCCAATTTCTACATTTTTGTGCAACATTGCTCTCTCCATCCTTGAACAAATCCAACCACCTTCATCACTCCTTAGCTTCATTTAATAGGTCCTAGACCCCTCAAAATCCTTATCCATCCTTCATTTCCACTTTCCCACTGTTTTTCTACCATCAACCTTCTAAAATCCACTTTCGGCCTGTTCTTGTAGAACTCCCTGTAGAACCCATGCAATTCCTGTAGAAGTTCACGCGAACAGTTTTTTCAAGATCTGATCACTGTGGAATTCTCTAGAGGGGTGATAGGGACCCCTTAGTCCCTCTTCTCACCTTCCCAACCTCCTGCAAGCACCCACTCCATTTCCTTTCGCCAATAAACCTCTGCACAGTAAAAAATAGTTAAAGCACATGCATAATAATTCTGCAAAATTACTCAAAAATACAAAAATATGCTTTTTCCATATCTTCTTTTAGAAGTAGCTTAGTCACATGCATTTTAGCTTTCCAAGAGTCAATGGCATCCATTTTAGCAACTTTCATCTCTTTTCTTACACTAGTAAGGTTAGTCGGTAAAACTAGGGTTTGCATTTCCTTTCAGCTTTCAGCTTCTTTCTGCAAGTAGTTTAGCCTCTTTTGAGTTAGCTCTCATCCATCACAGTTAAAAGCTTCTTCTAAGAGCTCATAAAAGTTGGCTTAAGCTCCTAGTGAACTCGTGCCAGCTGATCAAGTGACAGCCTGCAGTAAGAGTTAATACTTGTGCATATAGCACTGTTGCTTCCAAGTTTGTTACGAACTACCGGGTTGATAAAAGTAAAGAAGGGAGTCCCAGGAGTTGCAGCATCATTGCTACAATACTGGAGCCCACCATCTTTTAGTTAAATTTTAGCTATTGAACAGTTCATTTTCGCACTTTAATGCAGCTCTGCATTCAACTCATTTTCGAGCTCTTGTTGTAAACAATTTTGTGACATGACTATTCTTTTTTATTAATGAAGATGAATCTCGCTTTGCACTAGCTCTGAGTTGTTTTAGGATGTTGTAGCTCTTGGGGTTGGACCCAACCCATGTGTCAGTACCTCCTTTGTGTACTTTTATGTGTTTTTCTTGCATTCATAGAATAATTTCTGTTATTTAGGTTAAAATCTTGCTTTGTTACTTAGGTTGTTTTTTATGATTAAGATAGTTGTTCATGCTTGAGGTTAATTTCAAAGTTTGGTAACAGAAAAGATTCACAAAAAAGCTATTGAGCAGTCCTTGATCTCATTTCGCCCTCCTTGGGACCATGAACTGAGACCAAGGCATACTTGCTGCCACAAAAACATTGTTTTTGTCTTCCAATGCAATTGTTAGTGTTAGATTTTAAATTGGAAAAATTGATAGCAGTTGTGCTTTCATGTTTAGATCTATTCTTGCTCAGTTTCCATAGCTATCTTGCATGATTTTCTATCTATAAACTTCTGTTCATCATGTTTCTGGTTTTTAGGTCAGATTAGGTCAAAATAGATAAATATCTTTTTTTCTAGTATTTGCTTGGCTTAGTTTTGGAAAGTAGTGTGCAAAAAACCTGTAAGACACTTTAGCCTATCCTTCCTCTATCATACAACCTGCTACAGTCTCTCTCTCAAGATTTCCTTCACCCATTCGTCATACTTTCCCAAATTTCTCTCATTTCTACATTTTTGTGCAACATTGCTCTCTTCATCCTTGAACAAATCCAACTATCTTCATCACTCAGCTTCATTTACCAGGTCCTAGACCCCTTAACATCCTTATCCATCTTTCATTTCCACTTTCCCACTATTTTTCCACCATCAACCCTCTAAAAACAACTTTCGACCTATTCTTGTAGAACTTCCTGTAGAATCCCTGCAGACTTCCTGTAGAAGTTCACGCGAGCAGTTTTTCGAGATCTGATCACTATGGAATTCTCCATAAGGGTGCTAGGGACCCCTTAGGTCCTCTTCTCACCTTCCCAACCTCCTGCAAGCGCCCACTCCATTTCCTTTTGCCAATAAACCTCTGCCAGTAAAAAATAGTTAAAGCACATGCATAGTAATTCTGCAAAATTACTCAAAAATACAAAAAGATGTTTTTTTCTATATTTTCCTTCAGAAGTAGCTTAGTCACATGAATTCTACCTTTCCAAGAGTCAATGGCATCCATTTCAGCAGCTTCATCTCTTTTCTTGCACCAGTAATGTTAGTGAGTAAAACTAGGGTTTTCTAGGGTTTGCATTTCCTTTCAGCTTTCAGTTTCTTTCTACAAGTAGACTAGCCTCTTTTGAGTTAGCTTTCATCCATCACAGTTAAAATATTCTTCTAAGAACTCATAGAAGTTGGTTTAAGCTTCTAGCGAACTTGTGCCAACTCATCAAGTGATAGTTTGCAGTGAGAGCTAGTACTTGTGCATATTGCATTGGAAGGCAAAAACAATGTTTTTGTGGCAACAAGTATGCCTTGGTCTCAGTTCATGGTCCCAAGGAGGGAGAGATGAGATCAAAGACTGCTTGATGGCCTTTTGTAGATCTTTTATGTTACCAAACTGTCAAATCAACTTGAAGCATGAAAAACTATCTTAATCATCAAAACCAACCTAAGTAACAAGGCAAGATTTTAACCTAAATAACATAAACTATTCTATGAATGCAAGAAAACACATAAAAGTACACAAAAGAGGCACTGACACTTGGGTTGGGTGTCTTCTACCAACTCTTCTAATGGCAGCACACTGGGAGGTGGATTTTGAATCAAATTCTCAATAAGGTCATCCTTGGTTTGAGGACCTCCCCAGGTGGCTTCCACTGTGCACAATGGTGCAGAGTAGACTTCATCCTCATCTTCCTCCTCCAACCAGAGAGATAAGTCATGTTCTAGCAGAGGTTGGGTAGCAGGATATAGGACTAGCTGTTTGGATATAGGCTGATTCTAAATGGTCATGCTCCTAGCTCGACAACTGATGTAAGCATCTGCAGTAGCTAACCAAGGCCTTCCCAAAATGAGGGCGTATTTAGTGAGTTTTTCCTTTGGCTAAAGGACTAAAAAGTCTGCAAGGTACTCCCAAGAATCAATGGAGACCATGAAATCTTCCACAATCCCCTCGGGGGTCACGGTGGAGCGGTCTGCTAACTGCAGTACTGTCGAGGTCTTTCTTAGGGAACTTTGAAGGTTGAGTTTGACCATAGTGTCCCTGGTCATCACATTAATGGCAGCCCCTAGATCAATCAGGGTGTGGGGCATTATGGTGCCATTGATGTGGACATCAACTACAGGACTCCTAGGGTCCAGATATTTTGGACAGATTACTTGTCCCAACATTAGGTTGGACAGTTGTCCTATGACATTGATAGTTGGGGCATATCTCTTGCGCCTTCCTGGGTGCCTGAAACACTTCCCTTTGATCAATTTGTTGTAGATCTTTACATCTTTTATGGCCTAGAGAAGTGGTATTTTTACACATAACTATTTAAGTTCTCCCAGAAGTTCAGCCTCTTCTGGGTTTGGTTGCGGGTTCCAGTTAGTCTCTCAGGAAATGGTGGAATGGCTTTGGGTTCACTTTCTTGTTTTTCTTCCTCATCCTCCTTAGGAGGAGGTTGGCTATCTGGGAGGACCTTCCCAGATCCTAGGTTGATCTTCTAAATCTCCACAATATAGGTAGGGCATGTTGTCTCCCGAGTATATACCTGCTAGGTCTGTCTGTTATTAGGGTTCAGGTTCGGTTGAGTAGGCATCTAGGGTTGTCTTGGATGAGCAGGAGGTAATGGTTGTAGTTGAGTAGGTGGTGGAGGAAAAATAGCAGGAGGAGAGTTGTACTGGGGCCTCCACCCCTGTTGAGGTGCATTCCACTGAGGTTGTGGCTGAACATGAGAATGAAACGAATGAGCAGCAGGTTGAGTATGGTATTGAAATGGATATGACCAAGGAAGGGGTGTGAACCAGGAAGGATGAGCAGGGGTACTCCAAGAAGGTATGTGAGTGGATTGGTTGGGGTTGTAATAAGTCTGAGATGTCCCTTGCATCCACTGTTGGTAAGGTCTGGGTCCATGTGTCCTCTTTTGGTTCATGAAGTAGAGTGGTTTAGTGGCTCCTTCAGCTCCTTTGTACATAGCTTTAAATCTTGGTAAGGTTCGGCACTGGTTTGTAGGGTGGTTTGCCTCACAAATGAAACATACCTCTACGAAGTGCAATGGACACTCACTCCTAAGATGCTTCCTTGTGCATCTAGGACAAAAAGGCCAAAAGTGATTGAACAAAGACTAAAAAGACTAGAGATATATCTATTTTGACCTAATCTGACCCAAAAACCAGAAATATGATGAACAAAGGTTTATAGACAGAAAATCATGCAAGAGAGCTATGGAAATTGAGCAAGAACAGATCTAAACATGAAAACACAACTGATATCAACGTTTCCAACTTAAAATCTAACACTAGCAATTACATTGGAAGGCAAAAACAATTTTTTTGTGGCAGCAAGTATGCTTTGGTCTCAGCTCATGGTCCCAAGGAGGGAGAGATAAGATCAAGGACTGGTTTATGGTATTTTCACAGATCTTTTCTATTACCAAACTATCAATTCAACCTGAAGCATGAAAAACTACCTTAATCATCAAAAACAACTTAAGTAACAAAGCAAGATTTTAACCTAAATAATAGAAACTATTCTATGAATGCAAGAAAAATGCATAAAAGTATACAAAGGAGGTAGTGACACTTGGGTTGGGCCCAACCCAAAGAGCTACAGCCTCTTAAGAAAGCTCAGAGCTGGTGCAAAGCGAGATTCATCTTAATTACTCAAAAAATAATAGTCATGTCATAAAACTGTTCACAGAAAGAGCTCGAAAAATGAGTTGAATGCAGAGCTACACTAAAGTGCGAAAACAAACTGTTCAATAGCTAAACTCCCAAGGCTTGAAGCCTTCCTACTTATGCAACACGAGAAGTCCCAACAATCCTCCTTAACTTTGGGAGCTTGGCTACCCAAAACTGCAATTAATCAGCCACTTCACTAAACCTGTTTGGTTTCCCCTTGAAATCATCTTTGGTGGGTTGTTGAACTCTGAGCTGATGGCGGAGAACTCGAGGAAGGAGTCATTTAGTGTAGGAGACACCCCTCCTATAAATCCTCAGCCTTGTTCCTTCGTATTTGGCTGCCAATTTGCTCATAAATGCCTGACTTTGGTCCAAAAAATGATCCGGATTTACATAGGAACGCAACAAATTACAGAGATAACCATATACACAAATATGCAGCGGAAATAATACTTCATTTCATTAATGGAAAATACTGAAATAGGCTTACAATCAGAAATGGAAATAAACTAGCTAGGGCGATGGTAGCTTATCTCTGAGAAGAGATGTGATGGCTACATGCCTCTGAACTGTGTTA
>APFE030684722.1:0-11428 GCA_000404065.3 Pinus taeda | reverse complement strand
AAAGTGCTGTGAAGGAGTCGCTGGACATACATTGTTTCCATCGTCAGACCATTTTTTAATGGAAGCTTATTCCTGTGAGATCACTGGATCTGTCATCATCACTGGATCCAAATATATTAATAAAATAGTGTACTATAAGCTCATGGTTATATATATGTTTGTTTTTTCGGAGGAGCCCGTTCATTGACATTTAAACAAAGAAGTCCATATCGAATTGTGAATACGTTAATTAATACATTGGAGATGGGTGGAATAGGACGACTTGCACCTTTTAACCAATGTCCTCAGTTGCACATTATTACACATATTGCACTCTTTGCATCTCATCTCCAAATTCTTTGGATATCTAGGGTTTTGATATCTCTGTTTTATGTGCGCTGTTTGGTTGCTTTAGAATGTAGGCAGTTTTGTGACCCGTTTCAAATCTCGGTTTTGTTTTTTTCGGACTTGTAATCTCGCTTTATGAATCAAATTAGATATATAATAGTAAATAAAATAATAATAGTAATACAAATTATGTTTCCTTAATACCATCTTTTTTATTAAAATTAATAATAATAATAATATAATTATATTTTATATTTTTATATAGTAATAAATAGGTTAATTCTTCCATATTTCTTCTGGATCACTTCTTATTGAGTCACCTTTATATTATTTCTTTCATGATCATTCATACTATTCAAAAGATCACATTCTTCTTTACCATTGATCATTTCTTTCATGATACATGAAACTATTCAAAAGATCACGTTGTTCTTTACCACTAATCTGCTTGGTGTCTACCATGTTCTTCTGTTTTTAAAGCTCATTTTTTGAAAGAATGTTCAAATTATCAATTTCAATTTAATATGTTTGTCATTTAAAGACTGTGAAAAATCATTCTAATAAGATTATCATGATTTTTGTTTTACCTTTAAATTTGCAAATGCAATGCATACATGAAAATAGTTACATATTATCATCATACATGGAATTAGATTGAGTCATCTAGGTAGCACAATTCTGTTGAAATTTTTAGCGTGAGGATAGGTAGAGACAAGAGAGTAGCGGGACTCACAATACATTGTCACTGTGACTTGACTTGTGTTTATTTGGACATAATAGTAGGTAGTAGTTGCAAATAGCAAGAAGCTAATGTAGAGTTAATGGGGGTGCAAAAAAATTAACTCAAAGTATCACTCAGAATAACCTTTTGTTGTAACATTTTCCAATAGCTTCGTCAACCTTTTAGTAGTTGGATCCGTTGTTGGCCTAAGGATTCGAAGCTCGTAAGGTGTGGAGCAAGCTTAAAACGACATGATCATGCACGCCACATATTTGTCTTTTGTCTTCGAACATAGAATAGTGATTCGAGAGAAAGAAATAAAAGAATTTATAATTGCAGCGTTTAATAAGGAGGACAAGGGAGGTATACTTTAAGATTGGATTTCGATTCGAATATCATTATCCCACCCATTCATGAAGGCACATCTATTTACTGATCCCAACGCACCATTGGCAAGCCTCGAGTGCACCTGACCTGGCCCACAAACATAACTGGAACATAAGTCCAATAGTCAAAACTCTGCCCATCTAGGTACCAAGGAAGAGACGTAGTAAAAGAGGATACTATTTACCATAAGAAATGAAAAAATAAATGGGAATTTCTTGCTATACTCTCTGGGTGAAAGGTGGACCTTATTCTTACTATATTCTTTAGGGGATAGGTGGACCATATTCAACTAGAAGAGTAGTTTCTGATACAAGTGCTAAGGACACCAAACATCCAAGTTTTCTACCTTTAATTTTCCATGGTCTACTACAGAAGGAAATATGGAAACTTGTTCGCAAGACCATTGTTTTATGTCCAATAGGTTTGTAGGGGCACAACCATGTGTGTGCTTTGTTCAATTTGTATACGTGTTGTCTTTCCCACGCTGGATGGACTCAGTCGTTGGACTTCTCTAATGGACGCTTTTTAAAATGTTATAAAATACATAGGGTTTAGGTTTTATAACACTTCAGTAAATTATTTTAATAAACACTTAAATAAAAAGTACAAGATGATTTTTAAATTTTTTTAAAATGATTAAGGTTTAGGGTATATGTTTAGGATTTGGGGTTTACTATTCACTGCTTAAGGTTTTAGGGTTTATAACAATTTAGTAAATTATTTTAATAGAAAGTTAAATAAATGTTACAAAAGACTTTTCAAAATGTTATAAAATACTTAGGGATTAGGGTTTAGGGTTTATAACACATTAGAAGATGCTTCTAATAAAAACTTAAATGAAAGTTAGAAAATGATTTTTAAAATTTTATAAAATGATTAGTATTTAGGATTTGGGGTTTGGGGTTTAGGGTTCATGTTTTAGGATTTAGGGTTCATAAGGATTTAGTAAATTCTTTTAATAAACACTTAAATAAATGTTAAAATTCTCTTTTTAAAATGTTATAAAATGCTTAGGGTTTAGGGTTTGGGTTTACGGTCTAATGTTTACAGTTTATAAGGGTTCAATAAATGATTTTAATAAACACTTAAATAAAAGTGACAAAACACTTTTAAACTGTTATAAAATGCTTAGAGTTTAGGATTTAAGGTTTAGGATTTCAGGTTTGGGGTTTAGAGTTTATGGTTTAGCGTTTAGGGTTTATAATGCTTTAGTAAATTATTTTAATAGACACTATAATAAAAGCTACAAAATGATTTTAAAAATGTTATAAATTGATTAGGGTTTAGGGTTTACATTTAGGGTTTGGGGTTTAGGGTTTAGGGTAGTTTAATATTTAGGGTGTATGGTTTATAAGACATTAGTAAATGGTTTTAATCAAGGCTTAAATAAAAGTTAGAAAATTCTTTTTAAAATGATATAAATGCTTAGGGTTTAGTGTTTATGGTTTGGCCTTTGGGATTGAGGGTTTAGGGTTTATAAGACCTTAGTAAATGCTTCTAATAAAGACTTCAATAAAATTTCCAAAACACTTTCTAAACTATTATAAAATGCTTCGAGTTTAAGGTTTTTTGTTTTGATTTTTGGTTTTAGGTTTAGGGTTTAGGGTTTAGGTTTGAGGGTTTATAGCACTTTAATAAATGCTTTTAATAAACACTTAAATAAAAGTTACAAAACAATTTTTAAAATGTTATAAAATTCTTAGGATTTAGGGTTGAGGCTTAAGGTTTAGGGTTTCATGTTTCGGTTTTAGAGTTTAGGGTTTAGGGTTTATAACACTTGAGAAAATGATTTTAATAAACACTTAAATAATAGTTAAAAGTTGATTTTTTAAATTTTATAAAATTCCTAGTGTTTATGGTTTAGTGTTAAGGGTTTGAGGTTTATTGTTTGGCGTTTAGGATTTAGGGTTTATAACACTTTCGTAAAATCTTTTAGTAAACAGTTAAATAAAATTTACAAAACACTTTTTCAAATTTTATAAAATTCTTAGCATTTATGGTTTAGGGTTTAGGGTTTAGGGTTTAGGGTTTAGGGTTTGGGGTTTAGGGTGTAGCATTTAGGGTTTTGGGTTTAGGATTTAGGGTTTAGGGTAGAGTGTTTAAGGTTTATAAAATGCTTAGGGTTTAGGGTTTAGGGTTTTGTGATTTAGGGTTTAGGGTTTAAGGTTTATAACACTTTAGTAAATTCTTTTAATAAACACTCAAATAAAAGTTACAAAACACTTTTTAAAATGTTATAAAATGATTAGGGCATAATGTTTAGGCTATAGGGCTTAGGGTTTAGGGTTTATTTTTTAGGGTTTTTGGTTTATAACAATTTAGTAAATTCTTTTAATAAAAACTTAAATAAAAGTTACAAAACCATTTTTAAAATGCTATAAAATGTTGAAGGTTTAGGGTTTGTGTTTTAGGGTTTAGTGTTTAGCGTTTTAAGTCTAGGGTTTAGGGTTTAGAGTTGAGGGTTTAGAGTTTAGAGTTAAGATTTTAGGGATTATAACACTTTAGTAAATTATTTTAATAAACATTTAAATAAAATTTACTAAACACTTTTTAAAATGTTATAAAATACTTAGGGTTTAGGGTTTACAGTTTAGTGTTTAGGGTTAGGGGTTATGGTTTAGAGTTTAGGGTGAAGGGTTTATAGCAATTTAGTAAATGTTTCTAGTAAACACTTAAATAAAAGTTACAAAATGTTTTTAGAATTGTGATAAAATGCTTAGGGTTTAGGGCTAGGAATTTAGTGTTTGGGATTTAGGGTTTGGGGTTTAGGGTCTAGGGTTTGGGGTTAAGAAATTTTAGTTTAGGATTTAGGGATTAGGGTTTATGGTTTATCGCTTATAATAATTTATAACATGTTTAAGGTTAAGTTTCAATATTTTCGATTTAGGGTTTAAGGTTTGGGGTTTCCGGTTCATGGTTTCACGTTTATAACAACGTAGTAATTGTTTTAATAAACACTGAAATAAAAGTTACAAAAAGGTGTTTTAAATGTTATAGAATTCTTAGGGTTTAATGTTTAGGAATTGGGGTTTATGGTTTATGGTTTAGGGTTTTGGGTTTAAGGTTAAAGGTTTAGGATTAAGGGTTTAGGGTTTAGGGTTGAGGGTGTAGGGATGAACCACCCCACCTTAAGGGGGTATCCGCTGCTACATATTACACATAATGCATTCATCCTGTGGAGTCTCTACGAGTTATGAAGAAAAATAAATAAAAGGAGAAATGTTTAGGAAGAAGGGTAGAAAAACAAAGGTCGGGGTATATCATGTACCATAATTTTCTCCCTCCCACTCTCACATATCTCGGTGTGGTCTTCCCTTATTATAGATACTCATAAAATTCTTAGGGTTTATGGTTTAGGGATTAGGGTTTGGGGTTTAGGGTTTAGGATTTAGGGTTTTTTTTTTATTTTAGTAAATTCTTTTAATAATCACTTAAATAAAAGTTACAAATAGTTTCTAAATGGTTATAAAATTCTTAGGCTTTAGCATTTAGAGTTTATGTCTTATAGCACTATAATAAATGTTTTTAATATACACTAAAATAAAAGTTACAAAACACTCATTAAAATGTTATAAATTAATTAGGGTTTAGGTTTTAGGGATTAGGGTTTAAATTTTATAACAATTTAGTAAATTCTTTTAATAAACACGTAAAATAATTTACAAAACACTTTTTAAAATGTTGTGAAATGCTTAGGGTTTAGGTTTTAGGGTATAAGTTATAGGGTTTAGGGTTTAAGGTTTAGGTTTTAGGGTTTATAAGACTTTAGTAATTTGTTTTAATAAACAATTAAATGAAAGTTACAAAACGCTTTCTGAAATGTTTTAAAAGGCTTAGGGTTTAGCATTTAGGGTTTAGGTTCCAAGGTTTAGGGTTTTACATCTAGGGTTTAGAGTTTAGGGTTCAGGGATTAGAACACTTTAGTAAATTATTTTAATAAACATTTAAATAAAAGTTACAAAACACATTTTAGAATGTTATAAAATACTTAGGGTTTAGGGTTTACCATTTTAGGTTTAGGGATAACACTTTAGTAAATGTTTTTAGTAAAAATTGAAATCAAAGTTACATAAAGTTTTTAAAATTGTTAGAAAATGTGTAGGGTTTTTGGGTTTAGGGTTAAGTGCTTGCGGTTTAGGCTTTAGGGATTACGGTTTAGAGTTTAGGGTTTATAACACTTTATAAAATGCTTAGGGTTTAAGTTTTAATATTTTGATTTTAGTGTTTAGGGTTTGGGCTTGAGGGTTCATGGTTTCGGGTTTATAACATCTTAGTGATTTTTTTAATAAACACTTAGTTACAAAACACTTTTTAAAATTTTATAAGATGCTTAGGGTTTAGTGTTTATGATTTGGGGTTTGGGGTTTGTGGTTTGGGGTTTGGGGTTTAGGGTGTGGAGATGAACCACCCCACCTTGAGGGGCAATCCGCTACTACATATTACACTTAATGCATTCATTCCATTTAGCCTCGAGGAGTTATGAAGAAAAATAAATAAAAGGAAATAAGTTTATGAAGAAGAGAGGAAAAACAAAAGTCGAGGTATCTCATGTACCACAATTTTCTCCCCCTACACTGACATACCCAAGTGTGGTCTTCCCTTATTATAGATAGTCATAAAATTCTTAAGGTTTATGGTTTAGAGATTAGGGTTTGGGGTTTAGGGTTTAGGATGTAGGATTTATAAAATTTTAGTAAATTCTTCTAATAAGCACTTAAATAAAAGTTACAAATAGTTTTTAAAATGTTATAAATTTCTTAGGCTTTAGCATTTAGGGTTTATAACATTTTAGTAAATGTTTTTAAACACTTAAATAAAAGTTAGAAAACACTCTTTAAAATGTTATACATTAATTAGGGTTTAGGTTTTAGGGTTTAT
The DNA here is from genome assembly GCA_000404065.3 of Pinus taeda. Lineage (NCBI taxonomy): Eukaryota > Viridiplantae > Streptophyta > Pinopsida > Pinales > Pinaceae > Pinus > Pinus taeda. The sequence goes on along the minus strand of APFE030684722.1, from coordinate 5,115 downwards.
GTTTTAGGGATTAGTGTTGAAAGTTTATAACACTTTAGTAAATTCTTTTAATAAAAACATAAAAAATGTTACAAAACAATTTTTAAAATGTTATCAAATTCTTAGGGTTTATGTTTTTGGGTATAAGGTATAGGGTTTAGGGTTTGGGTTTTAGGCTTTAGGGTTTAGGGTTTATAACACTTTAGTAAATTGTTTCAATAAACAATTAAATAAAAGTTACAAAACACTTTTCGAAATGTTATAAAAGGCATAGGGTTTAGCATTTAGGGTTTTTTTTTAGTTTAGGGTTTAGTTTTTATGGTTTAGGGTTTATAACACCTTAGTATATTATTTTGATAAAAACTTAAGTAAAAGCTTCAAAAATATTTTTAGACTGCTATAAAATGCTTACGGTTTAGGGTTTATAAGACTTTAGTAAATTCTTATAATAAACACTTAAATAAAAGTTAAAAAACACTTTTTAAAATGTTATAAATTGCTTAGGGTTTAGGGTCAAGACTCTAGGACTTAGAAGACTTTAGTAAATCATCTTAGTAAACAATTAAATAAACGTCATAATTTTTTTTTAAGATGTTATAAAATTCTTAGGGTTTAGGGTTGAGGGTTTGTGGTTTATACTTCAGGTTTGAGAATCATAACACTTTAGTAAATTCTTTTAATAAACACTTAAATAGAAACTAAAAAATGCTTTCTAAAATGTTTTAAAATGCTTAGGGTTTAGGGTTTAATGTTCACTGTTTGGGGTCTAGGGTTTAAGGTTTAGGTTTTATAAGACTTTAGTAAATGCTTTTAATAAGCACTTAAATAAAAGTTTCAAAATACTTTTTAAAATGTTATAAAATGATTAGGGTTGAGTGTTTAATGTTTGGGATTTAGGGTTTACGGTTTAGGGTTTACGGTTTAGGGTTTTGGTGTTAGGCTTAGTGTTTAGTCTTTAGGGTCTACAAAATTTTGGTAAATGCTTTGAATAAACACTTACATAAAAGTTACAAAACAATTTTTAAAATGTTATAAAATGGTTAGGGTTTAGGGTTTTGGGGTTTAGGGTTTAGGGTTTAGGTTTTGGGGTTTAGGGTTTATATTTTTGTGTTTAGGGTTTAGGGTTTTCTGTTTAGGATTTAGCGTTTATAACACTTTAGTAAATTCTTTTAATAAAGACTTAAATAAAAGTTACAAAATTCTTCTTAAACTGTTATAAAATTCTCAGGGTTTATGGTTTAGGGTTTAGGGATTGGGGTTTAGGGTTTAGGGTTTAGGTTTATGTTGTATGTTTTAAGGTCTATAACAATTTAGTAAATTATTTTAATAAACACTTAAATAAAAATTAAAAAATACTTTTAAAAATGTTAAAAATGTCTATGCTTTAGGGTTTATTGTTTAGGGTTTAGGTTTTATGGTTTAGGGATTACGGTTTGGGGTTTAGGGCTTAGGGTTTAGGGATTATAAAAATTTATTAAAAGCTTTTAATCAACACTTAAAAAAAGGTTACAAAACACATTATAAAATGTTATTAAATGATTAGGTTTTAGGGTTTAGGGTTTGGGGTTTAGGGTTGAGGGTTTAAGTTTTAGGTTTTATAACACCTTAGTAAACTCTTTTAATAAAGACTTAAATAAAAGTTACAAGATTAGTTTTAATAGATCATAAAACGCTTAGGTTTTAGGGTTCAGGGTTTGGGTTTTGGGGTTTAGGGTTTAATGTTTAGGGTTATAACACTTTATTAAATACTTTTAATAAACACTTAAAAATTATACAAAAATGTATTTTAAAACATTATAAAATTCTTAGTGTTTAGGGATAAGGTTTATGGTTTAGGTTTTGGGATTTATAACATTTTCATAAATTCTTTTAATAAGAACATAAAAAAAGTTATGGAACACTTGTTAAAATGTTATAAAATGCTTAGGCTCTAGGGTTTAGGATTTAAAATTCTATAAAATTCCCATGGCTTAGGTTTTAGGGTATATAACACTTCAGTAAATGCTTTTAATAAAAACTTTAAACAAATTAAGAAAATGCTTGTTAAAATTTTATAAAATACTTGAGGTTTAGATTTTAGGCTTTAGGCTTTACGGTTTTGAGTTTAAAATGTTATAAAATGCTTACGGTTTAGGATTTATGGTTTATAACATTTTACTAAATTCTTTTAATGAAAACTTCAAAAAAGTTACAAAAAACTTGCTAAAATGTCATTGAATGCTTAGGGTTTAAAATGTCGTAAAATGCTTAATGTTTAGGGTTTAAGGTTTAAAATGTTATAAAATGCTTATGGTTTAGGGTTTACGGTTTAGGGTTTATAGAACTTTAGTAAATCCTTTTAATAAGCACTTAGAAAAAAGTTACAAAACACTTGCTAAAAAGTTATAAAATGTAACCCTCTAATCCCTAAACCCTTAACCTTAATCCCCAAACCTTAAACCCTAAAAAAACCTAAACCCAAAAAAACCTAAAATAACTATAAACCATAAAAAAACCTAAAGCCTAAACCCCATAAACCATAAACCCTAGAAAACCCTAAACCCTAAAAACGATTTTCAACTTTTTTATAAGTGTTTATTAAAATAATTTATTAAAGGATTGTAAACCATAAACCGTAAACACTAATACCGAGACCCCCAACCTAAACCGTAAACCCTAAACCATAAACACTATCAAACTGTTATTAAAAACATTTACTCAAGTGTTACAAACCGTAAATCGTAAACGCTAAAGCCAATGAATTTTATAACATTTTAAAAATTATTTGTAACTTTTATTTAAGTGCTTATTAAAATAATTTACTAAAATGTTATAAACCATAAATCTTAAACCCTAAACCCCAAACCCTAATCCATAAACCATAAACCCTTGAGTATCTATAATAAGGGAAGACCACACTTTAGTATTTGAGTGTAGGAGGGAGAAAATTGTGATACATGAGATACCCCGACCTTTGTTTTTCCACCCTTCATCATAAAGTTGTTTCCTTTTATTTATTTTTCTTCATAACTCCTCGAGGCTCAATGGTATGAATGCATTATGTGTAATATGTAGCGGCAGATACCCCATTAAGGTCGGGTGGTTAATCTCTACACCTTAAACCCTAAAACCTTAAACCTAAACCCCAAACCATAAACTATAAACCCTAAACACCAAATCCTAAGCATTTTATAGCATTTTAAAAAGTGTTTTGTAAATTTTATTTAAGTGTTTATTAAAACAATTACTAAGGTGTTATAAACCCAAAACCAAGAACCCGAAGCCTGAAACCCTAAACCCCAAAATGAAAAAATCTTAAAACTTAAACCCTAAGCATTTTATAAAGTGTTATAAAACCTAAACCATAAACCCTAATCCCTAATATCTAAACTTCAAATGCTTAACCCTAAACCCTAGACCTTAAACCCCAAGCCCTATACATTTTATAACAATTGTAAAAACTTTTGTAACTTTTTTTTAGGTGTTTACTAAAAATATTTACTAAAGTGCTATAAACCCTAAACCCTAAAATCTAAACCTTAAACCCCTAACCCTAAAACCTAAACTGTAAACACTAAATCCTAAGTATTTGATAACATTTTTGGAATTGTTTTGTAACTTTTATTTAAATATTTATTAAAAGAATTTATTAAAGTGTTATAATACCTAAACCCTAAACTCTAAACCTTAAACCCTAAAATCTAAAACCCAAACCCTAAACCCTCAACATTTTATAGCATCTTAAAAACCATTTTGTAACTTTTATTTAAGTGTTTATTAAAAGAATTTAATAAAGTGTTATAAACCATAAACCCTAAACCCTAAACCCTAAACCCCATACCCTACTTATCTTAAAACATTTTAAAAAGTGCTATTAACTTTAAAACCTAAATCTTAAACCCTAAACATTAAACCCTAAGCATTATATAAACCTTTAAAATTCTACCCTAAAACCTAAACCCCAAACCCTATACCCTACACCCCAAACCCCAAAACCTAAACTCTAAACCCTAAACCGTAAATGTTAAGAATTTTATAAAATTTTAAAAAGTGTTTTGTAGATTTTATTTAAATGTTTACCAAAAGCTTTTACGTAAGTATTATAAACCCTAAATTAAAAACCCTAAACCCTAAACCCTTAACCCCAAACAATAAACCTTAAAACCTTAACTCTAAACCATAAACACTAAGCATTTTATAACATTTTAAAAAGCAGTCCATAACTTTTATTTAAGTATTTATTAAAAGTATTTTCTCAAGTGTTATAAACCTTAAACCCTAAACTCTAAACCCAAAACCCTAAACCCTAGAGCCTAAACTCTAAATCCTAATAATTTTACAACATTTTCAAGACCATTTTCTAACTTATATTTAAGTGTTTATTTAAATAATTTACTAAGGTTTTATAAACCTTAAAACCTAAACCCTAAACTCTAAACCTAAAACCTAAAATCAAAACTAAAAACCCTAAACCCTAAGCATTTTATAGAAGTTTAAAAAGCGTTTTGGAACTTTTATTTAAGTGTTTATTAGAAGCATTTACTAAGGTCTTCTAAACCCTAAACCCTAAATTACAAAGCCTAAACCGTCAACACTAAACCCTAAGCATTTTATATCATTTTAAAAAGAATTTTATGACTTTTATTTAAGACTTGATCAAAACATTTACTAAAGTCTTCCAAACCTTAAACCATAAACGTTAAACCACTGTAAACCCTAAATCCAAAACCCTAAATGCTAAACCCTAAACCCTAATCATTTTATAACATTTTAAAAATGATTTTGTAACTTTTATTATGGTTTTTATTAAAATAACTTACTAAAGCATTATAAACCCTAAAAGATAAACCCTAAACTCTAAACCACAAACCTAAGACCCTAAATGCTAAACCTTAAATTCTAAACTCTAAGAATTTTATAACATTTTAAAAAGTGTTTTGTAATTTTTATTTAAGTGTTTGTCAAAATCATTTACTGAACCCTTATAAACCCGAAACCTTAAATCCTAAACCCCAAACCCTAATCATTTTATAAAACTTGAAAAAGAGTTTTATAACTTTTATTTATGTGTTTTTTAAAAGAATTTATTAAATCCTTATAAACCCTAAATCCTAAAACATGATCCTTAAACCCTAAACCCCAAACCCAAAACCCTAA
>APFE030684719.1:84107-107559 GCA_000404065.3 Pinus taeda | reverse complement strand
ATAGTGTAAAAAGCCATGCCAAAAGTGGCCTGTTTAAATCAAATTTAATTTAAGATGTTTGTTCCCTGTATTGGGAAGCACTACATCATAGTATCATGGATTTTGAACTTGAAGCTCCATAACCACATCCTAAAAAATGAATATTTAGTTTTTATTTATGATGTATAAATAAATATTGGACTACACTACACGGATAAGAAGCAACCTATGTAAAACCCTTGTACCTTTCCTAGTTCCAAGATGAAGACAATTCATTATATTTTAATAAAATAAGAATTGTTTTCTTGTAAAAGTTTTTATGACTTTAGTAATTGATGTGTTGCATGAGCCTACTTATTCATATTTTATTTTCAATGTCATATTATAGTGATGCATATTTATTTCTTATTTCTTAGTAATTGAAATATGTGATATAATTGTAAAAAGTAAGATTATCAAGCTTTTATTAATATAAAGATTTAAATGCGATTTTTTTTTTTAAATAATGCTAATTAGAAGTAAATTTGATTAACTCAAAACTTTTTATAAATAACTTAAAAAGCAATTATATTTATAAAATAAAATAAGTAAAATATATTTTTTTAAATGTAAGAATTTAGCTTAAACTAAAGTGAGTTATTTAATTGATGTGATAATTTCTCCATCACTTGAATGCTAACATTGTTAATAATTTTGTTATTATCCTTTACTTTTATTTAATAATGAGTGAGTAAACATTTTCTCCATTTTTAATTTGAAACAATAAGTAAACACTGCTCACTCTAAGGAGTACCTACTAAGTATATCTTTAATAATGAGTGAGTAAATTTTTTCCCCATTTTTAATTTGAAACAAAGAAAACACTCCTCACTCTTGATATGAAGGAGTACCTACAAACTATATGATATGCATTTATAGTTTGGAATTTTTTCACGTTATGAATTGCTTATTTTACATATATTTGTTTTGTATGCAGAATGAAAAAATTATAAATCTCAATTTGATATTAACAAAGTATAAATATAAAGGAGAGAAATATAATATATATATAAAGAAACAGTTAAGAGTATATATTTCTTGGTAAAATGTTATAGGTTCAAATTCAAAGAGGATTAAAATAATATATATACTTCTATAAACTTTAATGAAAAATCTCATATATCAATTTAATATCTAATTTAGCCATAATCTTAAAATTAAATTATCATTATAATTATTATTCTTTTCAAAAACATTAAAACTAAATGAATAACAAACTTAATTTTAATTTAGATATAAAAAATGAAATAAATATAATACCAATAAAAAAATATTTCCAAACATATATATAATACCAAGATTGAAAAACACGGGTTTCATGCAAGATAGAAAGACATGTTTGTTAGAAAAAAATAAATGAAAAGGGAACCACCAAACAATTTACATATAACGAAGATTGTCCTACATTGCATTTGTCCATTTCTTTATTTACCACCTATATTTTTCTCTATTATAAAATTTACTAAAGTGTAGTTTAAATGGACCACCTTAAAATTACGAATTTCAATGCCTAGTAGTCTCTGTAGTTTAAATCATCCACACAAGGAATGCAAAAATTGAAGTAGGAATTTCTGCTCAGACCTTCCAGTACCTTTCTCCTCTAGCCTATGGTCAATAGAGTGTACCCATTTATCAAACCACTCGCAAAAGGGCATGTGTCATCTCATCAAGAATGTGGTTTGTCCATTATGAATCTGACATGTATAGAAAACAACAGACGAACATATGTCAAATGGAGATAAAAAAGGTAGACAATGCATGCCTTGACCAATTTGAAAAAGGGACACCTTCGGTGTAAAAATATAAAAAATTTACAAATATCCAATAGTCTTTGTCTACTCATCCCTTTTTTCCAGTTGAAATATTTTGTTGGAATAAAAACAAATTAGGGGGGAAATTAAGCCAACCACTCCCAATCTAACCCAAAAAAACAATTGTATGATATCATTTTCCTATAGGATCTAAATATATATTTTTATGATATGTTGGATTATTTGAAAATAAAATTTTCACATAATAGTGAATATAAAGTCATCCATAAATTTATTTGCTATAGTCGACCCCTTCAACGTTCCACTCATGTCTAAAAAATTGTCGAAATTTTCCTTGGTTCTTAATAAAGCATCTCTGTATGAATCTAGAGACATCAACTTGCCACTCTGATATCAACAAGAGGGCATACCCATTTCATTTAAAATATTAAATTTGAAATTAAATAAATATATCTCCCTTTTAACTAGCCTACATTTATCTTGTGCCTGTTGTATAAAGTTTCTCTTGATTGAAACTTTATTGACCTGTATGATGACATATGTTATGTCTTCCACACCTAGAGTTCTCAATTCATGGTGTTGAGGAATTTTACTATTTTGGTGGTAATTTGGGGCTTATTTGTTAACTCTGCCTAGATATTGTCAATGGCATGCTCATTGTTGTAGACCAATCTCGATTCATCTCTAATGAATCTAATCGATCCTCACATTTATGAAACAATGGTCACTTTCTGTTCCTAGAGAAAGTTTCTTACTTCAACCAAAGACTGTGTTCCTACTAGTTGATTCTTCAACAATCAATTTATTTTTGTATCCTAGTTTTAAGTGTTGATTAACATGGATTGTTGCATTTATGTTAGTTAATATCGTCCCTGACATTACTTATTTCATAATTCTTCACTACACGTGTTTTCTTGAGAATTTTAATTTCAAGATCTTTAATTCTCAAATATGACATCGTTTCATCTAGCTTCTAAAAAAGATCAACCTCTATTGTTGATGGTGCTGAAGCAGTTGATGCACAAACATATTCAACCCTTTCTTTTTTTAGGATCTCAATATGTTGCACATACTTTTCAATATGCATATTATGCTCAATTATTAGGGGCAATAATTATTCTTTCTCTTTTTTTGTGCAAATTCTAATTTAGGTGTCTGAATATGTTCAATTGTAGGCATTTAAAGATTTATTCTTAGCACCTAAATATTAATTCCCCTATATTTGATTAATTCATGTAGAGAGGAAGAGTACTTTGGGTCTATCCCTAGTCTAACTATACACTACTCCAAATCATCAATATTCATTTGTTTAGTTCTTGTTACAATCTTCTCTTGCCTTAGTTAATTGGTAACCTTTGTGAGCATAGTTTCTAATTTTGAAGCATTGACAATAGTATTTGTCAAATTCGTGAAGATCATTTCTTCAGTCTATATATGCGATTCCATTTGGTCCACTAGATGTATTTTCTTCAAATCGATTATGAACTTTGTTTCCCTGTAATCTTTTGTAGTTTTGATGGTTTGGGCTTTGGGTTCCAAAGTTTCCATGTTCAACTATCCCTTCTCATAATCTGAAGAAAGTAGTAACCTTGTTTGTGAAGAACCTGTTGTACTCTTCTTTTTGTTTTTTGTAAGTTTTACATGCTAGAGCAATGGGGTGCAAAACATAGCAGAAATTGAACCTGTTTTCAAAAAAATGGATGACCTCAAGGGCCTTGTCAATTCTACTCAATTAAAATGTTTAGGAAGAACTATTTAATGATACAAACAAGTCTTGAAGTGACTACGAAGATCAAAAGAGCATGATAGTCAAAGTGGAGCTAATAAGAGTATAAAAACCCAGAACCCTAGAACCCCATGTCCCAGTATAAAATCCACTGTTAGAAGTTATGGGGACCGTAAATATAAAGTTTGAAATTGTTTTAAGCGTGGGGCATCTATTGAAAAAATCCCATAATGGAAAATGGAGGCCCAAACCCCGCAACCCTAGGTCCCCACGACACTTTACTAAGTCAATTCTCAAATCGTCTAGGATTACATCATTTGTAGAGAAGTTGTGGACAATCAGAGACTGAGGACCTTCTCTTATGATATACTGGTGGCAACGTGTTATTGAGATAAAATGACGTCAAAAATCACTTGCTAGGAGACGAACATGTGGTAGGCGGTTTCAAATTTTTAAGATACCTGAAGGACCTAGATATAAATGACACTTGTGGCCAATCATAGGTCAACACATGGCTTGGATGATGTCAGAATTGTGTCATCCCTGCGACATACTCCGAAAGTTCAAGGCCCTGTAATTTTGTCTAATTTCATTCTAAAGGAAGCCTGGCTTCCAGGCATAAGGTGCAAGAGCATTCAGGTTCAAGCTCAAAATGAATAACATTGTTCTCGATGTGGAGGAGTCGCCAAGTGGCAGTGGATTATCCACATGTCACCAATACAAATGATTAATGAGCAAATACCTAAGGAGAGAATCACCGCCCATCTTAAAGAGTTCTCACCTGAGAGGAGCTCTGATGGGTGGAAAATCACAAGTTAAGTCAGTGTTGGCCCCAGAAAGTCTAATTCAAGAGAGGGAATGTCGCAAATCAATGGTTATGATCCTTTGAGTCCAAATCCCCCTAGGCACCCCGCTGGGGAGATTAAAAGGCGCTGCCACTTGTTGGGTCAATGCGTCAATCATGTCAACCATTGGGACCATTATCAAGTGAGCCTGGCAAGCGAGCACAGAAATTACTTGATATACCTATTTCCTCCTTTTTCTTTCACCCAACCCAACTCTTCCATGTGTCTCCCCCGGGCCATCTCATTATACTTCCTACCTAAAATCCCCGTGAAATAATCGTTGTACCCGCATACCTACCATTGCATTTTAAATCACCTATTTAAAACCATCCTATGTGAAGCCCCTCCATATATAGCTGTCTCTGGTTAATTGATCACCCAAGTGAAAAACCATCAAGTTCTCTGTCTTGTCAGTCAAAGCGAAGAATGCTAAGAAAGAAAGTATTGCTAAGAGATGTATCAAACTCCTTAATGAAAAATCAACTGATGAATTAAGGGTGATAAACATCATTAACAATACTAGCGCAATCATGGATATCGCCAAAGTGATTCAAAAGAAAGAAGTAAAGGAGAGGGCTGAAGGATGTGTGAGTGAGCTGGAAGGGGCAGTTGCAACCTTCAATTCTAATTTTGACTAGAGGACTAGAACGGGCCTACCCAATTGTTGGGATTTCCAAGGGAAAATGCTACCCTGGGAGCAATACCAATAATTTCTAGTTGAGCCTAAGAGTAAGGTGGACACATCATGAGAAAACTATCATTCTAAAAAGGAAGTACCATAATAAACTATTTGCAAAGGGACTTCCAAATACTGTGGTTAGTGAATGCATTGTTCATCGATAAACCGAACTACACAGAGCTCACAAACCTGAGGATGGCCTACAATACCCTAATTCACACTCCTATACTAGACCCAATTTTATGGAAAAGGTGTGATCAACTAGTCAACCCACTGCGAATCAGGGTGGTGGAGCCCATGCCCACCTTTAAGGATCAAGCGAGCCAACAATAAGGATCTCACCTGATTTGAAAATCATATCGTATCTCTGCCATTTTGGCAATTTGTATATATTTTTATTTTCAAGAAGGTATCAAGTTGTTATGAAATGATTAGAGAAGTTAGGAAATCAACATGCTGGCACAACTAATCAGTTTGGCCAGCTGTCACACTTGAATATATTTTTGTAACTGTTTTTGTTAGAACTCTCCCTATAAGAGGGAGTAGGGAATTCATTAGAGGGGCTTGATTTTCTATTTAAGAGACCACTACATTTCTGCAAATTTGGCTAGGTTCTGTGCAAAAAGGCATTTATGTTGCTCTAAAAGTCGAATGAAGAAGTTTATGGTAACTCCAAGCATTGTTATGTGGAGTATGTGTTCTTCTCTTTGTGTATCATTCTCATATTTGTTTCTTTCCTCTTATAAATCATGTAATTGTAGCCGTTGGAACTAAATCTTATATCTCAAATTGATCTATGTCATGTTATGGAAGATGGTACCTATAAATGTAAGATTTAAAGCCTTAATTTGTGCTCCATGGTTTCTAATCTCATTCTCTTTGTCTATGCATTATTCAGCTGAAGTTGGATGCACAAGATTCTATTAATTAGCCCTCTACACCAAACTTATTTCTTCGTTTCTTCCCTCACCTATACTACGACAAAAAAATAAGCTTCATTACCTGTGTGTAGGCCACCATGGATGAACACTAATACTTTGGGATCATATACTGTTAATGTGTGTAACATGTCTGGTTTCTGAGTATGATTAGTGAACCATTTTCAAATTCTCTTATACTTTAAAACTGTTAAGCGATAAATATTTATCTACGAGAGACTTTAAGATGTCCTAGGCACCGACCATTAGCCTCAACCCGAGGGTTGTCTCTAGGAACCACAAAAAAACCTAAACCTTGCTTCCATAGCTCTGTATAAGCATCATGTTTCATCTTTAGATTCTTGTTCTTGATTTCCAAAAACTGCGAATAGATTCTATCTTCCTTTCCTATTGTTGAAGGTTGAAAGCCAAAATATGATGTCTCTTGAACCACAAAAGCTTATGGCAAGAGTTCTTAGTTGAATGCAGGTTCACTTGATGTAACTTCCTCTATGTTTGGGGCTAAAAATAAGGCATTCTCTTCTTCAACTCTTATTATTTTCTCCTCATCCTTTGTTTATGAAAAAGGAAAGGACTATCGTGTCTTTGAAAATCCTCTCTTTAACTCTTTTTCCTTTGGTTTTCAAGTATCCAAAATAATTGGTTGTGATTTTGGACTACTTCTTAGCTATTGTGAGTAGTCTAGATTAGATCTTACTCCTAAACATATCTATTTTCATTTTATTCAATCTCTGGTTTGGGCACATGTTTATAAGGCGTTGATCCATGTTTTAATAACCTTTCTAATATGATATTATAAATATCATATTGCCATACTTATACCTGAGGAAATTACATTCGTGTTGACATCTCCTCAACCGCTTGTAATACTACTCTTGTGTTGATTAAGAAAGGTCCAAACTATTTCTTCAATTTAAACATAGTTGGATGATTCTTTGACACTAAATGAATGTGATTGAAATTGAATATTTTTATATACTCCAATTCAAATATCCTCATAGGTAAGAAAACGATAAGTCTATATGGAGATATTTCACAGCCATAGATTTTGATCTTTGTAAAGTCTTTAAACAATTTCCAATCTCCTACTCTGGTGTGTGGGTTGAGTTGAAAAATAATTCTTATCTTTGGAAAAATTCTAGGAGGAATCTCATAAGATAGTAAATTATATACAACTGACAAAAACTAATTTAAAAATTTAGAAAAACCCAAAATTTGGGGATGCTTTCTCACCATTGGAGTCTAATGAATTACTAATGTAACTTCGTGATTTTGATCTTGTGTATTCAGATGAATATTTGAGAATGTATCGACCTAAAAAATAAATAATGGGATATATAAAGACTGACAACTACCTAAAAGACTTAGTGAAACCATAGTGGGTAATTGGACATTAATGACATCGACTAAAAACTGACTAGAATTGAATCTTACAAAGGAATATTTGGTCGATGAAATAGAAGTTAGAAACCCTAATAAGGTATCATCTACAGACTTTTCATCATCATATCCTAGTAATAAAAAAAATGATTGATATGATTTGTGTTGACATTTCAAGGAATAAGCTTGAAGGGTAAGAAGGAACAATCTCCAGCAATTGGGAATTCAAAGACAAGAAAGACTCTATGACAATAGTTTTTTCTTAAGAGATTAACTTTATGTAAGATTGATTTAGGAAATATTTGTTTAGGGGTTGTGCTTGATTTGGAATTAGTACCTTGAGCATTTCTTGAATGGTTGTGGGGTTAATGTGGAACAAAATTACTCCACTTTTAGACAAAATAGTGTATTTACTGACTAGGTAATGCTTAACACCCTAAGAAATGAATTTTGCGTATGTTTTAGGGAATGATGATTGAGCCAAATAAGACTCCTAGGTTAAGGAAATATCTTGGTGATCATGAAAACATTGGAAATCCCACTCCGTGAGCTCATAGAGGTTGAATTCGTAGCAAGTTTCATATGAATCTACTTCCCGTTTTATCAATGGTAAGTCTTCAAAGATTATAAGATATGAAGGTTCTAAAGTTTGAGGTTTTTTTTTTTACCTTAACCTTCATTTTTATTGAAAAGGAAAGAAGGAAAGATTCTAGAGTTTACTCGGTAATTTGCGACAATAGGTTGTGCAGGTTGTTTAGGAAATTAGATGGATTTGAGAGACAAATTACATGGTGCACCTCAAACCTAATGAGACAAAGAAACTCCTTTTACATTTTAGTAACTATTCCAACCATTGAGAGACATGACATAATTTCATTCAACATACACCTTTAATTTTGACAAATATGAGTAAAATCCCATTTATTTATTATGCTAATGATGTTTCTACATTTATGAATTGTGGACCAACACCATTGTGTCACCTAAATGCCAACCTAGAGCACTTACTATATTAGCTGTCTACCAATTCACCTCTTCCATTGGTCAATGTGATGCCTCATTGTCTAGCAAGGGTTGCACAGGTCATGTTGCTATGCAGTATCGAGGAGGTGCACTAGTTTTTTGAGATACCCATGGGGAGGGAATATATTTCTTTGAATAACATGTGTTTTGACAGTAAATTGCTCAGGTACAACTTCATACCTCCCCCCCCGCTTCATTAACTATAAGGCACTGAAGGTCTCCCAATATGACCTTTCCATTGTTAATAAAAAAGGTTTGCACAATGCATTCTCTAAGATGCATAAGTATTAACCATGTGTGGAAGGGTGGAATATCGGCCTTATTAATCAAATGTATTTTGTAACTAGGTAAATAAACCATAAATGCTATAAACTACACTAAAAAATGATTAATATTACAACATTTGGCTCCATCTAGGGACTTCATCTCCTTGTGGGATGTTAAGAACTAAAAAAGTGCGTTCACCTCAGGCTGTGGAGTCAAATGCTATTGGAAAACCATCAAACCATGCAATGTAAAATAATATCACACTATAATTTACAAAGAAAACTAAAATAAAAACCATTAGGTTCTTCAGAATTGTATGAACTGCTTCAAATATCACCCATTCATAGGTAGCGATATGACTTCACCATTTAAATTTTTCAATATGAATGTGTTATTCATTTAGCCTTAACAATTCTAAAATATCTTGTTCATATGGGGAAAAGTATCACCAACAACTTGGGCATTTCCTCAGTGTGAAGTCTTAATTAGACCTCACACCATTTGGGATAGGAGCCCCATTCGATATGTAGATCTAGCAACCATCATGTTGTTTCACTCTTAGCTTTCAAATGTGGAGATGTTAGAGAAAGGGTAAGATTGAAATGCCTAGAGAAAGGGGATGAGATCAGCCCATGATTTATAACATGCAGAATAGAATACAATACTACAACAACTAAACAAAAATAAGAAGCACGCCATAAGAAGGACTAGTGAGCTAAAACCATCTCAAACATACATTAATATGAAAGTGTCAGAGGTTAATTGCAATTCAATTTACAATAAGTTGTCGACATAGCAGGGAATACGATAGCAAGGATTCAAAGAATACATGCAAGCCACAATCCATGAACTAGTTCATTAATGTATCACCCACATGAAAACATATGTACAGACATGATGAAAATACTAGACAACCGATGCAACCATAATGAATAAGCACGAGAGGCAATGCTGAAAGTTTATTAATGTTGTTGTAAATATAAGTACATGTTTTTCAAACCATAAAATCCCAACAATGGAACATGGGCTACTCATATCATATCCCAAAGAAAAACCCTAGCCTCACCACAACTCACCCTACTAGTTTCCAAGAGATGAATATCTCTATCTCTTCAACTACAGATCAACTATCTAAAGCTACTCTTAGCTCAAGTGCTAAAGTCCCCTGACAATTGAGACATGAGGGTATTTTATAGAAATGAGGTGATTATTAACCTACCATCACCTTTCACCTACCCTCATGAATTTTGAACTTCCACACAACTCTGTAATGTCTAATAGGTATTACATGGCTAATCAATCTCTACATAGTTGTTGGAACTATGATAAGAAATATTTACATTATGATATAAGAGAAATTATGAGTAGAATAGAGATAGTAATTAGAAACCATAGACTCTATAGTACTAATTGTTGATGATGTTGCAAAGATGTGAAACATGGTTGTGTTGTTCACTTGCTGTATTGAATGCCTATTTTCGTGCCACTGCATCTCGTTTTCATTGAAGTGACCATCAAACCAACTTATGATGTTGTGCATTTGGTGTTTCTAAATGATCTTGGAAGCTTGTATGGAGCCAGTTTGCTTTCTAGCTAGAACCCTAGTTTCACAATCTTCGTTAGAAACCCCTAATTGATATCAATTGCCTATAAGCTTCTTAGCTTGGAACAGATTCATTGAAAATATTAGGGCTTATTTCTCCCAACTCGATCCTATATTCCTTTCCATAGGTTAAAAATTTTGTTCCCTCCTTTTACCTGCAAGAAAATCACATGGTCATATATATTGTAGTCAAAGAACAATACTAAGAACATAACATATTAACTAAAAGCAAGGTGTTAATTTGGACCCTTGTACAATCCTTTTTAGCACTGCAATATTATCAAGGTATATATTGTGCAAGATCAATTCACAGTCAATGTTACAACATTTAGCAGTAGGGGGGAATCCCAAAAGAACTACTAACATTCCTCCTGGTTCAAAAAGTGGTCTCGAGGTCGCTGCATGATCTAAGGGTTCACTTGTTATTGCGCTTGCATGGTGATAACCTCTGAGTTTGCACATAATGTGCATCCATGTGGAATTTCCTTATAATACCCTATTCTAGGAAATAAATTGTTATTTTGTTCTTATGCATAGGCCTCAATTTCCTTTAATCTCAATTGAGGTGCTCCATTGAATTATTCAAGTGAATCCCATTGTTAAAAGATACCCATTGTAAGACTGCCCTGAAATACCTTGTCTAGTTATTGCACGAATATGCCAATCAGTGTTGTGAATTCCCTTAGCAAAAGAACAAGACAATCTTGTTTTATCTTCATATTTTGGTATTACAGGAATTTTGCAATCAACTTTTGTAGCTTAAGTATATCTATATTTTCTAGAAACAATTACCTTTATACTTCTACAAGATTACTGCTATTGATGAATAAACTTTTTGTTTTCCTTCTCCATATGTCTGGTTCTTCCAAGCTAGGAATGAAAGATAGTGCTACCAAGATTTCATTTTATATTGGCGATTCCCATCCATGCTTGACTTCATAATGTTTGGCATTTGTCATGGCAGATTCAAGTTCCAAAGGATAGTCTAGAGCCATTTAACACTAAAGTAGATTCATAGATATCCCTTTTGACATCAATAAAAAATCATAAAATTACAAAAATGCCTAACTAATGAAGCTCTAATTGCCACAATCCAGTGAATGTGAATGGTGGTAATTATTGTAGCTACACAAGTTACCTACTAGGTATACATCACCAAATATGAATTGTCTTCCTTCTCAAATTTCAACAAGTTCACATGTTTTGGCCTGACTCAATAGCATTGGTTTCTATATATACCGCAATGTATATTTTATCTTAGGCTTGGTTGCAAATTCATTCTACAATGCAAGTCACATTTTTAGTTATGAGTGTTAAGGGCTGGGGAGGAGATTTGTGACCTAGACTAAGTCGTAAGACTTGTTTACAAAGTAAATCACACTTTGGAACCCATCGCAGGTCGCAACATTTCTGCCAGGAATGGTGAGACAAAACATGATTTGCGACTAACAACTTGTCATATGATTGCATGTTTCCTTGCGTAGTTTTGACTCCAATGATGACTTGTGGCTTTTGCAAATGCGGGTGTGAGCCTTTGAATGCATTGGCTCAAAGCGAATTAATTTCACATCGGGACTATGCCATAGAGTGTAAAGGATTACATCTTTAAGCATTACATACTTCAAAACGCGATTCAAGCTTTTCATTACAAAACCACCAACCATACATCCTCACATGATTCAATTAGGGTAGTACGTATATGTGATTAGGGTCTTAGCTCTAGAGGTTCATCTACAATACTAGATGCCATATTTATAATCAACATAAACCTTATTACAAAGTTATCGCATGGTGGCCTGCTCATCCACTGTGTGAATTCATAATGGAAGGATAAGGAAGGTGGAGTTGATTTATATAAAGTGGCAGCATGTGAGAGAGAGATCACAAGTGAGGAATGCACTGTGGGTTTATCGCATGTGATGGGCATAGAGGGATCATAGATCTCATATGCATTGAGTAGAGAGAATCTAATGCGAACAGAAAATGTGATTTATGATCTATAAGTAAAAGAAGATTAGGGAGGTCGAAGGTAGGAATTGCAACTTTTGTTTGTCACATGCAATGGAGATAAAAGAGGTTGCACGTCGTATATATAAAGCACAGTGATATGTCACTTGAAAACTAGAAACACAACTTGTGATTAAGGGGTGTTAATGAAATTCAGGCTAATTAAAAAAAAAAATATGATGTAAAATATTTGGTAAAAGGTGATAAAAATACAAATTAGTTCCCAACATACGAGTCAATGAAACCCACTTTCTCATGTTGCAACCCTAGAGATAGTTCCTAGTTATAGGGGAACCAGTGCCCAAGACATCTACAAGATTTGATAAAAACTTTTAAAATGAATTTTCAGAGTGCTAAATACCTTGAGAGCTGCAATGAATGGTCTAATTCAAAAACATATCCTTAAACCAGATTGGCCAAGACAAATGAGGATTGCAACATTTTGAATTTAAGAAAAATGGTTAGAAGAAAAAATGAGCAAGGCACGGCTTGCTCAATGAGGCACTTAAGTATCTCAGTTTTTAACCCTATAGAGGAAATGATACAAAGAACTAGACAGATGAGTGAATTCTTGATATGGTGGAGCACTCATTAAGGGATTAAAAAAAATACGAGTACCATTAATTGCAGGTAAATTCACGAATATGATTTAGATCAACCTATAACTACATTGCACTCATACCAGTAAAAGGAAGTATTAATGAATGAAAAAAACATAAGAAGAAAAAAACTCTGAAATTTAACCCAAGAACTGGAATCAAAACTGGTTTCTACTATTCAATTTTTGAGAGATTTTCTTCATTGCATAATCTCCCGACTTACAAAGTGTTTTTTTTGAAAATTTTATTCTATTCCTAAACTAACTATCTTGAACCACTTATATTACTGACCTTTTTAAATTATGAAATTGTTCTTTTCTCTAAAGGTTTTCATTAAAGTGTTGGCATCCCACAATTAACATTACATTAAATAAATTCAATTATATATATATATATATTATATACCTTTAAATAAAAACTAAATACCTGCCTTTTCATAAAAGTTTACAATTGTGCTTGTGGGCTCTTCGACTTTATAAATAAAACATACATACATTAAATAAAATTTAATATAAAGTGGTGGGTCTAGTGGGCCACTAGTTGTCGTCACTTGCCACGTCGGAGGTGAAGTGGATGTTTTTCAGGCTTCCATGGCGGTTGAATGGCATGCGGGTCCCAGTGTTGTCTTCATATGCATGCCATAAAACTGGAGTGGTTTTGGAAACAAGAAAACCACTTTGTGACACCCCCCTATTGTGGTTTCTGAAAAATGAGGTGGGGGTCGCGCAATGAATCTCCATTGTTGATATTTGTATTGTTGGCTTTTACAATTAGCTTTGCGACACCCTTCTACAGTTTAACATTTAATCAAATCTACATGTCGTAGTTTGTTGATCTAGATCATCATCACTGTTAGCCATCAATTATTACGGTCCTCTATGCACTTTCTTTTGATCTTAATTAGTGACATAAGTACCATCTTTAGAAAACATAAGCTTCTATTTTGAAATTTTCATTTACACTATCCATTCCAATCTCTATTCTTGTTGCAATGCTTCTTCCACCATGACCATGAACTCATCCTCGAACTCTTTCATCTTTTGTCCTCTAGGAGATTTAACTGTGCACGTGATTTTTTAGTGGTGTATCTAGTTTGTTGTGCCACGACAATGTCTTGGATAAATGAGTTCTCTAAAAATGACAAACATTTTTCGACTGCTCTTTTAGAATTTGCACGGGGGCTTCAATGTGGGAGCAATACCATACCACATTGTTCATATTGGAGGATATATATTGAGGAAGAAATAACATAATACATTGAGCATATATTAGGGGGTAAAGGGTTTATATATTGGTAGGTATAAAAAATGGAGCTCAAAGTTAATGAAAAAATATAAAGGGGTATAAAAATTGTTAATGAAAAAATCGATATCTACAATATCTAGTGAAATTAGGGATCTTTCAAATTGGGAAGGTGTATTGGGTTTGTATTGCTGGGGGTTAAATAATGTGATTTTTAGAGGTATTTTTCAATATGTAGTCAAATTAGGGGTATTATTTAGTATGCCACGAACACACGTGATATGTCAGAGGTTCATTGAGTGAAGCCCCCATGAGAGTTTGTTGATGCTGAAAAATAGTTTGGAATCGAGATCAGGTTTGCTGATGCCTCACATTTGGGTTGAGAAAAAACATATGCCTTAGTTTTCTTGATATCCATTTCACCAAAAAAGGCTTCACCCACATTTAGCACTTCAAGGAATCTGAAGATTCTAGTCATTCTTCAAGCACAACAGATATGGTATTTCCTTCATTTACAACACCAATTAAACAAGCAAGAGCATTTAAATGCTCTTCAACATTCATATCAGAATCTTTGCCTTCCACCAATCCCTGAATCTGGGGTTCTCCTATATGGTTCTCATCAATATTTGTATCTTCTTTCGTATGACTTGCTTTGTGAGTATCACCATTAAGCCTAAAACTATCATTAAAATCTTCTTATCCTTTCACATCTTCTGCAACTTCAAGAAAATTAGAAGGTTTAACTTTTGGCACACTATCAGTTGCTGGTGACATAAATCCTTTGCTACAAGGATCCATTTTTTGATGCTTCTCCTTTACTAAGACGCTCGGGCCTTGAACGAACTTATAAAGAGTGAATGTCCAAAGACCAAGAACATTTGCACAAGTAACTATAAACTGCCTCACCATAAATAATTTCCAACATTCCGTTCAGAATCTGTCTAGGGACGAACAACGAACGATCTCTTCATTTTAACTGAAGTAGTTGGAAATTTTCCCAATGTACCTTTGTATGATTCAATTTCTTGGAGTGTCTTACTATCAAGAAAAAATGTTGAGGAGAGGCCCTTAGCTGATGTAGCTACCTCCATAAGCTCTAGTCGATCATCATTAATGAGTTCCATAGGCTTTTTCGCCAGTTTATGTGTCATGTCCCTCTCATCAACAACTCTTTGTCTGGAAACTTCAACCATATTTTGTAGTGCTTTTTGAATTGAATCTTCTATTCCTTTTCTCAATCAAAGCTGTCTTTCACCTCATTCATTCCTAGTGTACAACCACGACGAATTGCTAAAGCTTTGGAGACGTTGATTCTCATTTGTTCAAGGATGATGGGGTTTATTAGTTGGATTGGGATTATTATTATTATTTTTTTTTGTTTTTATTGTTTAATTTTATTTAGAAGAAAAAATATGTTATATTTTATAAATAAAAAGAGAGTACATATACATAGATCATAGAATTTTCCAATCTTCCTGTTTCTTGCATAGGAACAGACTTTTCAACTCTATCACTAGCAATGGCATGTTGGAACCAAAAAGGCACACAAAATCCAATCCCTTACATTCTGTCAAAATGATCTTTCAAAAGAAAATAAAGCAGTTACAGACATGAACAGTCCTACCAAAAAGCATATTAACTCTCAAATATTCAAAATCTAAGTTCAGAAAAATTTAGAAAATATGAAAGCTCTCAATGTTGACCTTGTTATCCTGTATATATGAAGCATAGGAGATGACCCCAGGTGTTCCAGTCACACCTCTTTTGGGAAGCATATCTACAATATGGTTTTTCTCTCGGAAAATGTGCGCAAATGAGTTGTGCTGAAAGTTACGCACTATGGATCGAATGCACTTCATCCAATATGACATCATTGAAGGCTGAAAGAAATTGAGCCTTTTGATCCAATCAATGCAGCCTTTTGAGTCCCAAAATACTTGAATATATTTGATGTTAAGCCATTGATCCGAGTATAGGAGACCCCAAAGTGCAATAATTTTTGCTCGATTATTAGTACCCCTGCCATCGTACCACCAGAAATTAAAATAATGTCCAGGTTCCCTAACAATGAGGGAACCACATCCACACTTAGTAATGTTGCATGCAACATCAAAGAAGGCAACTGGAAACTTCCTCCAAACATCCTACATAATGAATTGTCTCCATTTGATGTCACGCTTCATGGGGCCTATCTCAGAAAAATATGTTGCGATTGCCAAGACAGTTTGTCTAATGTCCACCTTCTTGTGTTTAAATATCTTGCTATTCCTGCATCTCCATATGCCCTAGATGATATAAAAAGGAAAGGAACAGAATTCCTGATGAGTAGTAAACCATAGTTTGAAAAAAGCCTCCAAGTTGAGATGCGTCTAGTGTCCATCAATCTAAAATAAATGAAGAACAAAATGCCAGATTTCTGTAGCTATAGGATAGTTGAAAAGGAGATGTGAAACATCCTCCGAATAAAGCATACAAAGCGGGCATATACCAGGTCCATAGAAGTCTCTTCAAGAGAGATTACTCCTGGTGAGTATTTTTTCACGTAGAGCCAACCATCAAAAGCATTTAAGTTTTAATGGGAACTCCCACCTCCAAATCTTATGCATCGAGTTAGGAACCTCAGTATTTCAGAAAGAGGATTGGTGATATGTTTGTAGATATCACATAATGCAATTTAGCTTTGGAAAGTGTTACCAACCTAGGTCATCATGTCTGTCTCTTCATTGAGATAAATTCCAGTGGCCTCAACCTATCTAATGTATAGGTCCCATTCTGTAGCCAATGAACCCGTAGGTTCAATGTCCTCTGCCCAATACCAAGATTGAATATGAGGAAATGAAAACCTATGAGAGAAAAGGAACATATCTCTGCCATGCAAATGCTGGAGAAGAGGAGAAGATAGAGTATGAGAGACCAAAAGACCTTTTACGATGTCTAAGCCAACCATTGTCCTGTTTCCATTGCCCACCTCCCAACAAAGATCCGTGGAAAGCCGATGTCAGTTCCTCATCATGCATCACCAGATATAAGAGGATGAGGGTGTGATAATGGCGCCATATTTAGTCCATTCCTCTATGTTCTTATAGGCAATGTATTTTCCACGAGTAATCAGTGACCAGATGCCCCTACCAGTTAAACCTCTCCACAAAATCTTGCATATGAGTGCACGATTAAAAGATAGAGTATCGAGGATCTCCCATCCCCCACTGTCAACAACTTTGGTAAGAGTAGCCAGACGGACGAGATGGGTCTTTTTATGTTCACCTAAACCAGACCATAGGAAGCTAGCGAGTATGGAATCAATATTTCTAATAATGGCCATCGACAACATATAAAGATGCATCCAAAAAACAAAAAGAGTCTGTAATATAGGTTTAATCAATATAAGTCTACCCCCCATGGTAAGCCACCTGTGGGACCAATGATTGATTCTATGCTCAATTTTTTTAATGATCCAACCCCAATCTGAAACCTGGTAACAATTTGGTTTAATGTGAAATCCTAGATAGGTGAAACCAGAGTCCAATGACTGGGATTTGATCCCAAAAAGTTGGAAAATCTGTTCAACCTCTCTCGCATTCTCATGCTCTGTTATCAATTTTGATTTGATAGAGTTCATAAAGAGGCCAGATGCAGATCCGAAAGAAACAAGGATGTGATAAAAGCATTTTCACTCTGAGATAGAAATAACACCGTTGAAAAGGAGATCATCCACAAACATGAAATGTGTGACTTTAACTTGATGAGTCATAGTAATACCGGTGATCAATCCGCTATCCCTATAGTCGATGATCCTCCTACTGAGCGCTTCCATGACTAAAATTAAAAGAATAGGAGATAGAGCACACCCCTGGCACAAACCTCTAAAAGCTTTGAAAAAGGAAGTAGGAGATTCGTTGATGATAATAGAAAAAATAGCAGAATTCACACATGCATGATTGATATGACATTTTGATAAGATATTCCAATTTTGAATAGGATTAATCTTAGAAAATACCAATCTGCATAGTCAAAAGCCTTGTTGATATCAATTTTCATAAGACATGATTTATGCCTCCTTACCTTAGTAGTATGAAGACATTCTTGAGTTGTAGCCATCACATCCTGGATTTGTCGCCCCTCAATACCCCTGAATTTCTCCTGAGAGATGTGAGTTGTCAAATATAGTTTAAGCATGACTACAAGGAGCTTAGAGATAATATTATAAACAACATTGCAGAGAGAAATAGGATGAAAGTCTTGAAATGTGACATGATACTTCATCTTGGGGATAAGTGTTATAAATGTAGAATTAATGGCACCTAAAACATATCGCTTTACCTTAGATTCCTCCACCACATCTAGAAGGTCTTTAGACATAGTATCAAAGAAATGCAAGTATAGTTCAACCCCCTACTCATCTGGGCCAGGACTCTTGCCCTTGGCACATGCTTGTAATACAATAAATCGTAGCAGGCCGACGCAAAATCACATTCTCTTCATCCTGTACCATCTTCGGCATGAGATTGATAAAATCCATTTGGTCCCGTTAAGATTGGACTCTATATGAGAACACACTTTTAAAATAAAGATAAGCAGCCTGTTCGATATCAGATTGAGATGTATAAGTGGAGTCCCTTTCATCCCGAATGCTCTAGATACCATTTTCTTGCCTCCGCATTGATGAAAATATGTGAAAGAAATTTGTGTTCTTGTCGTCGGCCGCAACCCAAGTTTCCCGACTTTTTAATCTCCAAGACAGTTCAAGTGATTTGTAGAAGGCTCACTTGTTAGCTTCTAGATCCATAATCCAAGATTGATGAATTGCATAATGGAAGGGTGGGTGATCTGGATCAGAAAGTTCCATAAGGGAGCTCTCAATGGAAACCAAAATCCGAGTCTCATTAGATTTCAATCTCTTAACCCACTTATGGACCTCCTTTTTCAAGAATTTTAATTTGTAGCAGAAATTAACCACGCGGCTTAGCTGTGTTTGAGACTCCCACTAGACCTTGTGTATAATGTAAGTGAACTCCACATGCTCTAACCATATCTGATTATATTTGAAAAGAAGGGCCTTATGCCCAGATTCCCCATCCCAGGAAAGAGTAATTGGGAAATGATCTGATTCAAAAGGGGGAATAACCGAAGATGTTAGTTCGTGCAGTCCCATTGCTAAATGTTCCTTAATCAAAAAATGATCTAACTGATTGGATATTCCATCAGTCCCTATCCTTCCATTATTCCAGGTGGGTACAATCTTAATAGGAGTGATATCACAGAGGGACAATGAATAGAAGAGTGCCTTGAAGTATGCCTCCAAATTGTGAGCCTTCACCTTGTGTCCCAAAATTTCCTTAACATTAACAATCAAGTTGAGATCTCTGGCCACGACCAGTATAAGAGAGGACAAATCCAACAATCCAGAGTTCAAAACCAGTTCCCAGAAGCCTCGCCTAACTAAGTAAGGCACATACATGTTGATAGTATGAAGACGGGTAGAGGATCCCCGTGGATGTCCAAAAAGTGGGATACATGCAGGAATCAGATAAGCCAAAAGATTAAGATGGGAGGGCTTCCAAGACACCAATAAACTGCCAGATAAACCACTAGAACTATATGCACAGACATGCCATCAAAGGCACGTGTTGAGAATAATTTCCCAAGATTTCTCCTTGGGAATCATTGTTTCCTGTAACAAAATCACAACTGAATGGTACTTATGAATGAGGCCTTTTAGAGAGAGAGAGTTGTGATAGGCCCCCAATCCTCTAATGTTGTAGGATAGAATGATCATGGGAAACTAGAGAGACAGGTTCGTCCACTCTAAGGACCCGGGTGTCAGGGGAAGTTCCAACAGAGAGATCGCCAAGTAAACGCACACAGTCTTCAAAATGAGAGGTTGAGGTAAGACGAGAGAATAACATCTTAAATTTGATAAGTTTCTTCTTGCTGGGGTTGGAGGATTTTCCAGTGGTAGAGTAGTAAAGGAGGTGGAAGAGGGACCTTTCCCATCCCTTTGGTGGAAGAAATATTTCTTAATAGACAGAGGCTCCATCCCAAATGAGTCCGAGAAAAAAAGAGCATCTAATTATCAATATACAAAGGAGGGAGATGTAGGAGAAGCGGGTAGGGGGAGATGTAGGAGGGGGCAGGTCAGGACTAGATAATGGGGAATCCATAGAGGGAAGGACAACAAGAAGTGTAGAAGGTTCATCAAAAACCTCGTTCGGCAAAGCGACTGAAGACAAAACAGGGGAGGAAAAAAGAGCAGGAGGCGAGGAGAGAGAGAACAAAAGAAGATAATGGAATACCTGGAGATGCCGATGAGGGTTCGTTTGATAAGATCCGTTCTATGCCCTAATCAATTGCAGGCTGGTGCGCCTCTA
The DNA here is from genome assembly GCA_000404065.3 of Pinus taeda. Taxonomy (NCBI): domain Eukaryota; kingdom Viridiplantae; phylum Streptophyta; class Pinopsida; order Pinales; family Pinaceae; genus Pinus; species Pinus taeda. The sequence goes on along the minus strand of APFE030684719.1, from coordinate 87,089 downwards.
GCGTGTATATCGATATGTCTGAAATCGTCCTAGGTAGGTAGCACATAGATGACCCGTCGAATGGAAAATCAGACCTCTGTAAGGAATACCTAAGTAGTCAATACCAAGGTAGTGGGTGAATGAGTCCCAAGACAGGTCCAGAATAGAAATAAGACCACCTCCAAGATCAACCTCAACAAGCACCCAAACAATTATTTTATCCATCTGTCGTGAGCTCCCATCGTCCCGGTAATAGAAAATTCCGACGGAATTAGCGATGTTGATGATTGCCAAATGTGTCCATAGTTCAAGTGGAAGGCCCAACAACTTGGCCCAAACGATCTTCCTTCGAGGGGTAGCACAGAGAGGGTTGAAGCTAGCTTGCTAAGCCTGTAACAGAAGGAAACCTCTGCATTCAACCCAAGGAAGTCCAAGAATGAGTTCCGCGTCCGCTAGGCTAAGAAAATGAAAACACACCCAACCGTTTTGCAACATGCTGATGTGAGGGCGATAGCCAAGTTTTGGAACCTAGAAAGAGGTCATCCACAATGCTATTTGTTCTCCTAAAAGGTGTAAAAATTATCATATGCTGAGAAGAGCATGCAACTTTAATCGCTCGTGATTTTCCCAGAACGTCGAAGGAACAACCAATCGGAGATCCCCAAGTCACCACAATCAATAAATAGTAACAATTCAAAATGTATCGAGTTCTTCCAATGGAAAAAAGCCAGAGAGCAGCCTGGAAAATCAATGGATGATCGAACCCTCAAGCTTCCATCAGACATCCATAGTGCTCTGCGTTCTTCTTCCTATGAAACTTGTATCATATGCATATCTATAAATCATGAAGTAAAATTCTATGTGTTGCTCAGTCTTATGTACCCATATATGCTCTCCTGTTATCAGCTTCGACAACCTCCTCGCTAGCTTTGTTCTCCTCGAAAATATATAGTTTTAAGACAACTACTATAATATCCTTCTTCCTGCAAAATCTCTGTGTTAGTGTGTGTTCCCAACAGTCATGCTCTGTTATGAGATATTGTCGTTGACTTCATCCTCTTTCTACTCCTCTTTTTGACTGGTTATATCCACGTCTCTCCTTCATGGTCCTGCAGTGCAGAGTTAGTTTGTTTCCCATTGTCCCTTATGGTTTAGAAAAGAGTATGGCTGTCATCCCAACGTCCTGCTCCATCTATGGCTCTTCATCTTGCTCGTCCAGGGGGTTTATTTGTGTTTCGCAGTAACAAGAATCCTTGGCTCTCTCCCTCCTTCATGGTCCTGCAATACAGAGTTAGTATGATTCCTGCAGTCCCTTATGGTTTAGAAAAAAGTATGTCTGTCATCTAACATCTTGCTCCATCCATGGCTCTTCGTCTTGCTCCATCCATGACTCTTCCACTCTCTCCCAATGATTAATCATCCTGTCTTACAATGGCATTCATCAATGCTGAGCCACGCCCCAGATGTTTCCTGGTTAGTCTTGCCTTTCTGTCTCGGAAAATGAATTAGATATCACCTTGATGGTTCCAATGTGATGAATATTTATCTGGAGTCTAAGGAAGGCAAAAACAGAGCCATTTTAAATGCTAGTTGGATTGGGAACTTGAATGTAATTCAAATATAAAGTCTCACGCCAGTAATATATTTCAGACTTTAATCCCCATAGCTACTTTTTCCATGAAGACCTTCCCTTATTTGAATAAGGGTGAACTTAAAAAATCATAGTCTTGTAAGCTGATTGGTTATACTTTGCATGGGACGCCCTCTAGTTCATATCAACTCGCCACTTAATATAACAAAGCAAAGAGGATAAGTTTAATGTGTAACTCTGTCTTTTAACGATATACACAATATGGGTGTGCTTATTTGTAAATCAATTCCAAACTAGAAAACTAATAGTGTTATATTAATTCATATATTATAATAGTGTTATATTAATTGATAAGAAAAATAACTTTTATTGATTTAGCGTAGAAATGATTTGATGCTTTGAAAATTAGCACACTAATTTACAAGGGCACTTTCGAAGAGACTGATGAAGCAATATATTACTAAATGCCCTATCCACTTATTCATTTACAATGTCTTTGATGGTAAGTGGTGAAACGTGTCCAATTGATAAGATAATTTTATAACCACAATTTTGTGCATGCAACCTTGGCATGTGATATTGATAAGATAATTTTATAACCACAATTTTGTGCGTGCAACCTTGGCATGTGATCTTCTCCTTTGAAAAGCACTCACTGCTTTTTATCACGCAAATATGGGATATATCCCACATTCATTGTGTTTTTTATAACATCCCTTGCAAATTTTGTCACCCATTGTATCATGTGGTTATGTTATTCTCCCTTGGTCTGGCAGGTCGAATGTTTGAGCTTTGGATTGGCAGGTTGAGAGTTTGAGCTTCCTTGTGAATGTGTCAACTTGGTAATTCGTGAACTCTCATGGTATATTTCCATGGAGAGTAATTTCGAGAGTAATTCAACTAAAACTTCTCTCTAATGGTATATTCCCCATGGAATGGAGAATAATACAACTAAAACTTCTCTCTCTAATGGTATATTCCCCATGGAATGGAGAGTAATACAACTAAAAACTCTCTACATGAGAAGACGAGAGAAATAAAATGCTACTATGCACCAAAGTTTATATTCCCCATGGAATGGAATGGAGAGTAATACAACTAAAACTTCTCTACATAAGAAGACGAGAGCAATAAAATTCTACTATGCACCAAAGTTTATATTCCCCATGGAATGGAGAGTAATACAAGTAAATGCAATAAAATGTTCTCTACATAAGAAGATGAGAGCAATAAAATGCTACTATGCACCAAAGTTTATATTCCCCATGGAATGAAGATTAATACAAGTAAATGCAATAAAATGCTATTAAGCACCAAAGTTCCAAGCTAATTTTTTTAAACATAAATTTTATAAAAATAAACTAATTTTTTTAAACATAAATTTTATAAAATTTTTTGTAAAGATATCTAAT